>OU611766.1:2316274-2401274 GCA_914767535.2 Dunaliella primolecta
TTTTTTAGTCTAGCTATGGTGTGAGAATGTTGCTGCACGTTCAAGAGTGATGAAAGAAAAGAAAGAAAAACCTCGCAGGCAGTGAAAGTTCTTGTAGGGGCCTTACTGTACAATGCTGCATTCCTTCAACAGATCATAGATCATTTAGGCACTTGGAGGTTGTCACTGACAATGTCAGCCAAAACGATCCATGGGATCGGGTTCAGAGTGGCAGCAAAAGATAGTTCTGATGCCCAGGAAAGGCAATCTATCAAAAAAATTTAAAAATTGTACCTGCGTCTCATGCAGGCCGACAGCCTGTGACCCAAAAAAGGATGAGGGAAAAAATAAACCATGTTTGATTGGGTCATAGAACGGAAGGAATGGGGCGCTTCTCGCAGTTTGCTGTTGTTATGCAGATGTCAACACCCCTCGCTTCAAAGCATATATGTATCCACTTGCCAACAGCCATGCCATTGATTGTGTTCAATCACTACCTGGGCCATTTGTGCCAGTCTGCATAAATTTGGTCACCGTGGCTGCGTGAAGATTCTACCATTTATTTCACAAACACCATCCTTTCCTTGAGGGTCTCACGGGCAAAGGGGTCTTCAGCGATTCCACTGCCTCCCTGGTCTATTTTAACTTTCTCTTGGTCCCAGAGACCATTCCTTGCCTTCTTTAATTGCCTTTTAAGACCTGTCCATACTTTGATACTAGTAGTCGCACATCAAGCATCTGCTCAAACAAATTACAAAAGACTGCGATGATGCCGCAAAGATAACCTATGGAGTAGGTGCACTGAATGTTGTGTGCTTGGTCGAAAAAGCAGCAGGATCAGGATCTGATCAGGATGCAGAATTGTGTTTGAGTGCGCTAGTGCGGTGCACCTTATAGCTTCAAATTTCACCCCAACACTCAGATCTTCCTGCAGCTTCAACACGGTCTTGTCATTGGCTAGCAATGTTGACTAGCAATGCCAGCACTCCAGTGTACCTGAATCTGCCTGGCCAGTCATTACACCAAAAATGCAGCTTTAAAATAGGAATTAATATTAAACCAATGTGTAATTCGGCCACCTGCTAGTATCGACGCTGCCAGACAACAAGCTAAGCTGCCCTCTTAGGCAGGTACAGCTATGTTACCCTCACCCTTCCTCTCCTTTCTACCATAAATCAAGATATCCGTCGAGTGCCAGTGGTCAACTTGGCCAAAGTTATGAAGATGCCTATGGAGCCAGTTCGACAAGAGGTTTGACATTACTGGACAGGCTCCTTAAAAGGACAAGCGGACGCAAGGGCCCGCGAGCTTGCTAATGTGGGTCTGGTGGGTTTCTGACGCAGGGCTAGCAATCACTTGTTCTGGCCGGGGGCCTCTGCTCCTAGCAATTAACTTAGGTTCCTAGCATGGCCTTGTTCCAAACCCAAACACAATGTCTGCAGTGTGGCTCGATTTCGCCTTCGTGTCCATATCTTGTAAGTCTAGCAGGCCACATGGGATGACTGTTTCCCCTGCTTGTGATCTATGTGATGTTCAAGATGATGTGCAGGACAAACAAAACGTTCTTTTCAAATGCACTCATCCCCATGTTTGTTCTCTTTGGCTTAAATATGATTCCTTATTTTTTGGTCCTCTCCTCTCTCTATCTCACTCTTCCAGTAGCGTGGCTCCCTACGTACCTTGCATTCACCATGTACAGTCTTATATTTTTCTCCTTTCTTGAATCAAAGCAACAACACGCTTTTTCCTTTTCTGCATGAATTATTGCTTTTTTATGAGCAGGCTAACAGTCCGTTTTGACTGGAGGCCTTCTTTTTCCTGTAACCTAGCATGGTCTTGGTGGAACTCAGTATGGCTTCACACACTCAGTAAGGTACTGCAAGCAGATGTTGAAATGAGCAGTCTCTCCCATAAATGTTGGACTTCAGAATTTTTGGCGGCCTGCACAGGCTTGGACAGGTGCAACGTGTTTACTCATTGTGTTCGGTCAGGGCAGCCTATAGTCATGAGGGAGTTTGTTGTTGATCTGAGAAAAAGGCTGCGAGGTGTGTGGAATGCTGATGCCTTGGCAGAACATGGTGACCACACAAACAAATTAGCCAAATATCATCACTGGATGGCACTTCCTTTGAGACCCTTGTCTGTTCATGGTGCGCCCTTTTCTGTCCCCAGATATTTGCATCTTGATTTGGGCAAGCGCACGCTAAGAAACATAGCACGTTTTTGCTTACATGCTCATAATTTAAGAGTTGAGACATCACTTTGGCAGGAGCACACATCAACTTGTGATAAATGTGAACAAGGACTCCAAGACGAAAAGCATGCCGTGTTCCTTTGTTCTTGCGCTTCTGTGTGCTCTCTTCGAAGGGCTTATGCACAGCTATTTTCTGACTTCCCCTCGTCTTATAGAATTTTTCTGGACGATTCAGGCACTTTCTACTATTCTCAAGCTAGCTCTGAGGATGCTATTCATTTCATGCAGAAGCAAACTAATGACATCGTTTTATTTCCGATCTCATGGATATTTTTTGTGCAGTTGGAACAGTTGAGTAGACCGAGCAGCCAAACTACCTGGCTGAAGGTCAAACCCCATTGTAACTCTCTTGTAACTCTCTTGTATGGCTTCAAATTAAAGCACGAAGGCAGTGAGCCGCCTAGATTTGGTACGTGTACTCAGGTTTGATGGCAATCAGGATGAGCAGCATGCTTTTTTCAAGCGTATGCAACCCCAAGTTTGCTCTCTTTGATGGAAATATGCCTTTAGATCATCAGGTACTCTTCTTTCTATCCAGGTCCCCCCGTGTAAATCAAATCAAACCTTTCTATCCACATTTTCATGCCATACTCCCTTCCGAGATGGCTCATACTTGTTTTCCATTCACCATGTTAAATCCTTTCATGCCTTCATCTTCATAAAAAGGCAATAAACTTCAACCTTTTTTACATGATCTTTTTTCTATGGGCAAGCTAGCAGCCAATCCTTTTACTGGAGGTCTTTTGCTTGCGGAGGGAGCTTTGCTGCCTAAGACAGAAGACTGAAAACCTAAAGCAAATGACAACCAGTTCACATTGTGTTTTCGCCCCTCATCACGGCCAGACTGGCGTACGCTGTCACAGATGGTCTCTCCAATTCATTTCACATTAAGTTCATTTCACAGACGGTCTCTCCCATTCATTTCATATTAAGTTCATTTTACAGACGGTCTCTCCCATTCTTTTCACAATAAATTCATTTCACACGTTTCAAAAGCGATACATATATGTGTCTATATAGCCAGGAGAATGAGATAAAAGGTCATTTGTGAGGGCAGACAGAACGTACAGCAGAGGGGAATACCCCAATGAGTCAGAACAGCGTATGTTTGGTTCAATCTGGTAGAAAAAAATTCTGGTAATATGCTTGTTTGTTTTTTACAAAAATAGGGCTTTCTGCGACAAACAGGAAAGTCCATAACACCTTTTTTATGTATAGAACTGTCCTGTTGCCTGCCGTCATAGAAGCTGACCAAAGCTCAGGCACTGATCAAATCCTGCGCAGATGCTCTTTGTCTGAGCACCTGTTTATTAGGCATGCTAATGCACAAGATATGCAAATCCAGTATTCACACACACATGTATCCATGCTCAAATCATCCATGCCAGACATATTGCACCTTACTGTTCACATGTGACCACACTGCACCACGAATATGAGTCGAGTCACTTCCCCTACGCCTATGCAGGGGTGCATGCGTTGATCCCCAGCAGAACAGCAGAGACAAATGCATGCACACGGCTGAAGGAGACATGAGTCCATTCACCTCTCCCACACATTCAGCGGCGCTCATTCCTTGGCAACACTTCCCCTTCTGCGAACCAATCTTATCAAAGCGTTGGCATGGGCATGTGCATGCTGCTGAGAGGAGTTAGGGGAGAGGGCACACTGCGCTACTTCCTGCCACACTACGCGCTGCTTCCTGCCACACACTGCGCTGCTGCCTGCCACACACTGCGCTACTTCCTGCCACACACTGCGCTACTCCCTGCCACACCATGCCCTACTTCCTGCCACACCATCCGCTGCTGCCTGCCACACCATGCCCTACTTCCTGCCACACCATGCCCTACTTCCTGCCACACCATGCGCTGCTGCCTGCCACACAATACGCTGCTGCCTGGCACACACCATGCCCTCTGCTTCCTGCCACTGTGCAGCATCCATTGCACTGCATTGCACTCCTCACAGCAGCACAGCTGCCACACAGCGCTGCTCATTGTTGCAGATCTTGCGGACGCTGCCGATGACGCGCTAAGGGACCCAAGCCCAGACCGCATTGGCACTGCTCACTACAGCAAAGCCACAGGGCTGCAAGGTGCTGCGCACTCCTGCAGTTGCTGTCTGAGAAACGCCAAGTCAAAGCCCCACCGGCACTATTCTGCTACACACTGCCCAGAGCTTTGAGGAGCACAGCTTACAGCTGCAGTGCTGCATAGCATTCACGCATGCAGCTCAGCACAGCACAGCTTATTGCCACAGAGCTGCGCAGCACCCCCGCAGCCCAAACTGCAGGGGCCCACCACCCACTATTAGACTACAGGCGGAGTGCTCTGCAGAGCACAGCTTATTGCCACAGTGCTCCATAGCACCCCTGCAGCCCAAACTGCAGGGGCCCGCCACCCATTAGCAGACGCAGACCAGAGTCGTCCCACGCGTGACAGTACACGGAGTGCTTAACAAGGGGGAACAAGTGGTGGGCTGGCGACAGGGGAGGGCTGCACGTGTGTGTGTGCGTGTGTGTGTGTGTGTGTGTGTGTGCGTGTGTGTACGTGCGCGCGCGCACTCGCGCATGTGTGCGTGCGTGTGTGTACGTGTAAGCGTGTCCACTCATGCTGGCTTTGGTTTGCAACTGCACCTGGATCATGGACAAAAACATTTCTGACATTGCAGCATTGTCTGACAGCTGAAGAGCAGCTGAAATCCTGGAGCGCTGGCGGACCAGCGCGACCATGGATGCATACCTGCCCCAAAGGGTGCAAAGAGCCCTCAAATGGTCACCACTTTGCGCATCTCAAGGCTTGGGACATTAACCCTTTGGTGGAACCATTGCTGGCTCGCTATCTTAAGGGAATCTTTCCTACACGCGTGTAGCCATTGTTTTGGCTGGCGCAGTCTCTCCTTATCATAAACGACACGCATGGTAGGGAGAGGGAATTTGATGAATCATGTCCTGAGCACAGCAGGCTGAATGGCACTGAGGATGTCCTGAGCACAGCAGGCTGAATGGCACTGAGGATGTCCTGAGCACAGCAGGCTGAATGGCACGTAACAAGCTGAAGAACACAAACTTGAAGGGCGCACGACAAGCTGGATGGCACTGAGCATGCCGAGAGCATAGCGAGCTGAATGGCATGTGACACGTTGCATAATACTGATATGCAGAGAGCGCGGTTTGTTGGATGGCACTGAGCATGCCGAGAGCACAGCGAGCTGAATGGCATGTGACACGTTGCATAATACTGATATGCAGAGAGCGTGGTTTGTTGGATGGCACTGAGCATGCCGAGAGCACAACAGGCTGAATGGCACGCAAGGAGGTGGACTGCTGCACGGCAAGGTGCAATGAGCTGAACAGCACTGGCACACAGAGAGCAGCACTGATGACCGGCAAATGAATTGAATGGCGCGTAACGAGCGGAAAGCCACCGTCCATGCCTTGAGCACAAATAGCTGAATGGCACTGTGTGGGGGGGTGTCACCTGTGAGGTTTGGCCAAACCTCATCATGCCCTGACATCTCATCACTGTTCCTTGGAGGACCAAAGATACTTGTTTGAAGGATACGACCTATATCTCAACCTTATGACACCGCTTCACCCCTCATCCCCTTCAGCAATCCCATGCCCATGCACCCTATCATGGACTTCCCTGAATGTGCGTGGCCTTGTTTTGGGCAGCATTCTCTTCTTTTTTATTTCGTCTTCTTTTCCTTGTTCATTGCATTGGATTCCTTGCGCGGAAAGACGTAAGAGCTAGATACCTTTAATCCTCTCATAAAGGGGCCTCTGAGGCCATACAGCCGTACAGGCCATACAGGTCATACAGCCGCACAGGAGCCCCTGAGACCATACAGTCATACAGGTCATACAGCCATACAGGCCATACAGCCATACAGGAGCCCTTGAGGCCATACAGTCATACAGGCCATACAGCCATACAGGGGCCCCTGAGGCCATACAGCCATACAGGAGCCCCTGAGGCCATACAGTCATACAGGCCATACAGCCATACAGGAGCTCCTGAGGCCATACAGTCAGGCACTCTTGACATACTATTGGCCTCATGTACATGTTAAGGGCTCAATGTCAAGGATGTGAAAACCATTTGCTTCGGTATTCTGAAACATGAAGAGTCCCCTGGGGCCATGCAACCTGTACTGCGCAATCTGTACATAGATTGCAATGCATACCCTTTTTTTTCTTCCGTAATCCAAAAGGCCTCTAGATGAAGAAAACCTAAACCTCTTCTTAATGCATGCGGCCTTGCTGGTCAGTGGAGCAACTTCCTTCCTTTTCTTTCCTTCTCTTTCCTTTCTTTTCTGTTCTTTTCAATCTGTAATCTGAGGCCCCTGAGGCCACACAGTCCCAATCAGCACCCACCCTCTCAAATCCACGTCTGTGAAGCCCTTTGTGGTCTGCAGACTGAGGGGCTGCCATAAGTCCTGTGTGTGTGTGTATGTGTGTGTGTGTGTGTGTGTGTGTGTGTGTGTGTGTGTGTGGACAAGCAGCGTGGTAGCACAACTTGGCACAGCAAGCGAGTGTAACACATTGGAAGTTGCATGAAGCCTTAAGCCATGCAAGAGTGCACACATTTGCACAAAGAGTGCACACATTTGCACAAAGGCACAAGACAAGGTGAAGTTACGATGCAAGTATGCAAGGCGGAGCAAGGCAAGTATGCAAAGTAACAAGGCGAACGTGCAAGACAGGGCAATGCAAGGCAAATATGAAAAGTTGCAAGGATGCATGTGCGAAGCCACAGGGCAAGTACGCATCCATACTTCAGTTATGGCAAGTGGCAAGTTATTTGTCCTAAAACTACAAATTTCCAGGCATCTGTCATGCTATCTTCACGGTTCCATATACACGCGCACGTGCTCTCTCTCTCTCTCTCAAACACACACACGCGCGTGCGTACTGACAAACACACACACAGAAGCGTGCGCATAGGAGCGTGCTTCATATTGACCCTAGAAAGTGGTGGGAAAAAATGCGTGCAGGCAGCCAAGGGCGAGGCAAGCAAAGCACAAAAGCCACTCTCATGATACACCACGACAACACATTTGGCACTTGGCACCATCTGGCACCAACATTTGCATATTTGGCACTTGGTACCATCTGGCACCAGCATCTGACAACACACTTGACACTTGGCACCATCTGGCATTATCTGGCACCAACAATTGCAAATGTGGCTTTTGGCACCATCTGGCACCAACATCTGACAACACATTTGGCACTTGGCACCATCTGGCACCATCTGGCACCAACACTTGCAGCGGAGCATACGCTGTGGCTGATCCTCTGCTGACAGTCACCATTTGTGCATCGCTGCACGCCTCTCATGCAATGCCTGCCAGCTGCCACGAGCGGCCACTCTGACAAAACAGATGCTAAACCTTTTAGCACTCATAGTAACAGCTTCAACATCAACAGGTGCTATCAGTCCCACAACAGTGCCATAAGTGCCACAGCAGGCGCCCCCCTGACCACAGATGCTAAACGTCCCAACACCCACAGGTGCTATCAGTCCCACAACAGTGCCATAAGTGCCACAGCAGGCGCCCCCCTGACCACAGATGCTAAACGTCCCAACACCCACAGGTGCTATCAGTCCCACAACAGTGCCATAAGTGCCACAGCAGGCGCCCCTCTGACCACAGATGCTTAACGTCCCAACACCCACAGGTGCCAAAAGTTCCACAACAGTGTCGCATGTGCCACAACGGGCGCCACTCTGACCGAAAACAATGGCTGAAAGCGCCAAATCCAAATGCCATACAACAAATGCCCATGCGTGGCCACTGTGACAACAAATGCTGCCGACAAGTGCCAATAACACATGCTGTACAACAGGAGTTGTCAACAGGGGCTGCTGTGGCAACAAGAGGTGCTTCCCTGCTGCCGTACAGGTGGCCACTGTGGTGGAAGCCGTACAACAAAGGCTGCGAGCGGCCAGCTGTAATGACAAAAGGCACGGCTGGCGTACGACAAGAGGCAGGCAGCTCTCTTTTGGTGCGACATCCTCGGGGCACTGCAGCGCCCTCTTAGCGGGCATAAGCTTTGTGTTCTACCTCAAGACCTGTGCCACAACCTTGGCTCCCTACATCACAGATGGTATGAAATAAATCCATCCAAACTCACTGGCGCTTTAGCGATGATGTACAGGGTGCTCAAGGAATGACTCATTAATGCTGGTAGCTTCCTTCTGTTATTTGTTTCTGTGAAATTGTGAATCAAGGCACCACAACGCAGCTGCAAACAAGGCGTGGCTCCCAACTCAACTGCCCTCCTGCCCTATAGCAGGGGTCACCTTCATCCAATGCCATCCTTTGTTCATTGCTCCCCCGGTGGAACTAGACCATGAGCTACTATCATAAAGTAGAAGAAGCAACACTGGCATTTTCAAAAAGGCCACCCCATCAGTGGTGCCTGAGTTCTTGATCAAAGGTGCATCGGTGGAGCCTCTCCTTTTGATCAACGGCGCATGAACGGTGCATCAGTGGTGCCTCTTCTTGATCAATGGTGCATCAATCTGGTGCCTCTCTTCTTTACCAACAGCACATTCACAGTGCGTCAGTGGTACCTCCCTTCTCGACCAACGGTGCATTAAAGCTGTGCTTCAATGGTGCACAAACGGTGCATCAATGATTTTCCTCTTCTTGATCTAGCTTTAAAAAACATTAACATTTGTCTCATTCCTCAATTCCTCTTCATTCCTCAATGCCTCTTCATTCCTCTTTTCCTGATGCCTCTTCAATTTTCATTCATCAAAGCCTCTCCACCCCCTGAGACCCAGTCTGCTCTCTCACCATCGGCTGCACCTTCCAGCCACTCCAAGGAGGCTACGCCCTCCTCCCCGAAGGCAGCCTATACACTTAAGTGATATGCTTCCCCAGAACAATAAGATGTGACTGACGCTGATCTTGCATGACAGCATACTGTGCACCTTGAAAGGCATATGCCCTCTTTCCTGCAGGCAGCCTATCCGCTTATACTGTGCACCTCGAAAGGCATGCCCTCCTCCCAAGAGGTAGCCTGTCACACAACACCAGCTTCTCCTTTCTTCTTGACCATAAGCTTGTACATTTTTACATCAGCTTCTACCTCTCTTCCAGCCTTCCCTTTGTGCCCCTCACCTGTTCTGTTGCATAGTCACCTCCGCGGGGGGGAGCTGTCAGCCACTTGTCCGTGCGCAGGTCCAAAAATGTCAGGGTGCCCGAGCAGCTGCCTGTGCATGCATGCGCGCGCGTGTGTGTGCGTGTGTGTGTGTGTGTGTGCGCGTGTGTGCATTACCTGGCAACACATAGGTGCTGGCTATGGTTTCCAGTGTGTGTTGTTCGCATTACCTGGCACCTAAACATACACACGCACAAATCCACACACCCACCCATACATGCACACACACGCGCACACACATACATACATACATACATACATACATACATACATACATACATACATACATACATACATACATACATACATGCATGCATGCATGCATACATATATACATACAAACATGCACATGACATCCACATAAGAGTCACATACATACATACATACATACATACATACATGCATGCATGCATGCATACATATATACATACAAACATGCACATGACATCCACATAAGAGTCACATACATACATACATACATACATACATACATACATACATACATACATACATACATACATACATACATACATGCATGCATGCATACATATATACATACAAACATGCACATGACATCCACATAAGAGTCACATACATACATACATACATACATACATACATACATACACACATGCACATGACATCCACATTTACAGTCACATGATACCTGCTACATGACAGAGAATTGCCCATGAGCTGTACTAAGTGCAAGCCTCCCAGGAGATCAACCCTCCCCCCCAACACACACACACACACCACACACACACACACACACACACACACACACACACACAGAAGCACACAGACACAAAAGCACAGGCCTCACAGATGGTCACATACTGACCTGCCCCGTGGTCCACACTTGCACATGCACTGACACCTACCACATGACACGTAATTGCCCATGAGCTGTATAGAGCGCAGGCCTTCAGGGTGGTCATGTATGCTGGAGTTGCGAGCTGAGAGCCGCATGCGTGGATCAAACCTCGACACCTGAGTAGGAGGGTTCACACGCTAGAGTCATGTATGATGGAGTTGCGAGTTGAGTGCCGCATGCATGGGTCTAATCTTGACACCTGAGTAGGAGGGTTCACACGCTAGAGTCATGTATGATGGAGTTGGGAGTTGAGTGCCGCATGCATGGGTCTAATCTTGACACCTGAGTAGGAGGGTTCACACGCTAGAGTCATGTATGATGGAGTTGGGAGTTGAGTGCCGCATGCATGGGTCTAATCTTGACACCTGAGTAGGAGGGTTCACACGCTAGAGTCATGTATGATGGAGTTGGGAGTTGAGTGCCGCATGCATGGGTCTAATCTTGACACCTGAGTAGGAGGGTTCACACGCTAGAGTCATGTATGATGGAGTTGGGAGTTGAGTGCCGCATGCATGGGTCTAATCTTGACACCTGAGTAGGAGGGTTCACACGCTAGAGTCATGTATGATGGAGTTGGGAGTTGAGTGCCGCATGCATGGGTCTAATCTTGACACCTGAGTAGGAGGGTTCACACGCTAGAGTCATGTATGATGGAGTTGGGAGTTGAGTGCCGCATGCATGGGTCTAATCTTGACACCTGAGTAGGAGGGTTCACACGCTAGAGTCATGTATGATGGAGTTGGGAGTTGAGTGCCGCATGCATGGGTCTAATCTTGACACCTGAGTAGGAGGGTTCACACGCTAGAGTCATGTATGATGGAGTTGGGAGTTGAGTGCCGCATGCATGGGTCTAATCTTGACACCTGAGTAGGAGGGTTCACACGCTAGAGTCATGTATGATGGAGTTGGGAGTTGAGTGCCGCATGCATGGGTCTAATCTTGACACCTGAGTAGGAGGGTTCACACGCTAGAGTCATGTATGATGGAGTTGGGAGTTGAGTGCCGCATGCATGGGTCTAATCTTGACACCTGAGTAGGAGGGTTCACACGCTAGAGTCATGTATGATGGAGTTGGGAGTTGAGTGCCGCATGCATGGGTCTAATCTTGACACCTGAGTAGGAGGGTTCACACGCTAGAGTCATGTATGATGGAGTTGGGAGTTGAGTGCCGCATGCATGGGTCTAATCTTGACACCTGAGTAGGAGGGTTCACACGCTAGAGTCATGTATGATGGAGTTGGGAGTTGAGTGCCGCATGCATGGGTCTAATCTTGACACCTGAGTAGGAGGGTTCACACGCTAGAGTCATGTATGATGGAGTTGGGAGTTGAGTGCCGCATGCATGGGTCTAATCTTGACACCTGAGTAGGAGGGTTCACACGCTAGAGTCATGTATGATGGAGTTGGGAGTTGAGTGCCGCATGCATGGGTCTAATCTTGACACCTGAGTAGGAGGGTTCACACGCTAGAGTCATGTATGATGGAGTTGGGAGTTGAGTGCCGCATGCATGGGTCTAATCTTGACACCTGAGTAGGAGGGTTCACACGCTAGAGTCATGTATGATGGAGTTGGGAGTTGAGTGCCGCATGCATGGGTCTAATCTTGACACCTGAGTAGGAGGGTTCACACGCTAGAGTCATGTATGATGGAGTTGGGAGTTGAGTGCCGCATGCATGGGTCTAATCTTGACACCTGAGTAGGAGGGTTCACACGCTAGAGTCATGTATGATGGAGTTGGGAGTTGAGTGCCGCATGCATGGGTCTAATCTTGACACCTGAGTAGGAGGGTTCACACGCTAGAGTCATGTATGATGGAGTTGGGAGTTGAGTGCCGCATGCATGGGTCTAATCTTGACACCTGAGTAGGAGGGTTCACACGCTAGAGTCATGTATGATGGAGTTGGGAGTTGAGTGCCGCATGCATGGGTCTAATCTTGACACCTGAGTAGGAGGGTTCACACGCTAGAGTCATGTATGATGGAGTTGGGAGTTGAGTGCCGCATGCATGGGTCTAATCTTGACACCTGAGTAGGAGGGTTCACACGCTAGAGTCATGTATGATGGAGTTGGGAGTTGAGTGCCGCATGCATGGGTCTAATCTTGACACCTGAGTAGGAGGGTTCACACGCTAGAGTCATGTATGATGGAGTTGGGAGTTGAGTGCCGCATGCATGGGTCTAATCTTGACACCTGAGTAGGAGGGTTCACACGCTAGAGTCATGTATGATGGAGTTGGGAGTTGAGTGCCGCATGCATGGGTCTAATCTTGACACCTGAGTAGGAGGGTTCACACGCTAGAGTCATGTATGATGGAGTTGGGAGTTGAGTGCCGCATGCATGGGTCTAATCTTGACACCTGAGTAGGAGGGTTCACACGCTAGAGTCATGTATGATGGAGTTGGGAGTTGAGTGCCGCATGCATGGGTCTAATCTTGACACCTGAGTAGGAGGGTTCACACGCTAGAGTCATGTATGATGGAGTTGGGAGTTGAGTGCCGCATGCATGGGTCTAATCTTGACACCTGAGTAGGAGGGTTCACACGCTAGAGTCATGTATGATGGAGTTGGGAGTTGAGTGCCGCATGCATGGGTCTAATCTTGACACCTGAGTAGGAGGGTTCACACGCTAGAGTCATGTATGATGGAGTTGGGAGTTGAGTGCCGCATGCATGGGTCTAATCTTGACACCTGAGTAGGAGGGTTCACACGCTAGAGTCATGTATGATGGAGTTGGGAGTTGAGTGCCGCATGCATGGGTCTAATCTTGACACCTGAGTAGGAGGGTTCACACGCTAGAGTCATGTATGATGGAGTTGGGAGTTGAGTGCCGCATGCATGGGTCTAATCTTGACACCTGAGTAGGAGGGTTCACACGCTAGAGTCATGTATGATGGAGTTGGGAGTTGAGTGCCGCATGCATGGGTCTAATCTTGACACCTGAGTAGGAGGGTTCACACGCTAGAGTCATGTATGATGGAGTTGGGAGTTGAGTGCCGCATGCATGGGTCTAATCTTGACACCTGAGTAGGAGGGTTCACACGCTAGAGTCATGTATGATGGAGTTGGGAGTTGAGTGCCGCATGCATGGGTCTAATCTTGACACCTGAGTAGGAGGGTTCACACGCTAGAGTCATGTATGATGGAGTTGGGAGTTGAGTGCCGCATGCATGGGTCTAATCTTGACACCTGAGTAGGAGGGTTCACACGCTAGAGTCATGTATGATGGAGTTGGGAGTTGAGTGCCGCATGCATGGGTCTAATCTTGACACCTGAGTAGGAGGGTTCACACGCTAGAGTCATGTATGATGGAGTTGGGAGTTGAGTGCCGCATGCATGGGTCTAATCTTGACACCTGAGTAGGAGGGTTCACACGCTAGAGTCATGTATGATGGAGTTGGGAGTTGAGTGCCGCATGCATGGGTCTAACCTTGACACCTGTATAAAGAGGGGTCACACTCAATGGATCAAATCTCAAAACCTGTAAAGAGAGGGAGCTGCAAAAGAGAGGGAGCTGCAAACGGAGGATTATATTGACCCCTGCATAGGATGGAGCACACATGATTCAGACCCTCTTACACATCACGCATTGTGTGTCATGCGTTGCATCTGATGGGCCAGGGAAACCAGCAGCTGAGACACCCAGCTCTGGCAAGTAGCACAGATCACACACAGACTATAGTGCATACCTTTGCTTGAACACGAGCTGTTAACATTCTTCCTTTTGTTTGAGCAGATTTACACGCCCAGCTCTGGCAGAGGCTAAAGGTCACAAAGGTAAGTGGCCTGCAATCAAAACACCTAACTACTGGCCAGCTCTGGCAAAGAGCACAGAGTACAGGCTCCAGCGAATAAATTTGCTTGAACGTAAGTAGTAGAGAATCTATTTGTTCAAGCACAACTAAGCGCCCAGCTCTGGCAGAGGCTTGAGGTTACAGGGGTAAACAGCTTTCAATTGAAACCAACACACAAGACAGCTGGGCTAGCTCTAAAAGGGCGCTGGCCAATTCGAGATGAGCTAGCAGGATCCTGGATGCCGTTCTTTCCCTCAACGCGCTGGTCTGCCCTAGATCATGCTCTTAATACACAATTAGCAAGCCATCGCTTCATGACAGGCAGCGCAACTCTGATATGGAGGGCATTTGATTTGGAGCACAAAACAAGGACACCAGGCCTCATAACGTAATTACACACGCATATATGGCATCACTGGAAGCAACCCATCGTTCCACTCCACACCAGGCAGCACACCTTTGTCATGGAGCCCACAGCAATGACATCGTGCCTCATGGCCACGCACATGGCATCACAGTTCTCTTGCAGCCCAAACTGCGTGGCATGGCATCGAGTGACACGTACAAACTCTTGGCAAAGTTATGACAAATGGCTCCTTCTGTAAAACCTGTGTGAGGTGCACAGGTGGAGCACCAGAGGTTCGCCATATCATGCCTTACAGCCGTGCACATTGCCCCACATTGCTGCGTGGCATAGCATGGCATGGCATGGCATGGCGTGGCATGGCATCGAGTGACACGCACCCACACACAAAATTTTAACACAAAGTTATGACAAGTGGCTTCCTCTGTAAAAACTGTGTGAGGTGCACAGATGGATCACCAATATTATACGTATAATATTACATGTATCATTACATTCATATCATTTTCATCGGCTTTAGGAGTCAAACGTCTAGACTGAGGCCTTTTCCCTCGTAACCCTTATTGTATTCACCATATCATGCCTCATGGCCATGCACACGGCCCCACATCGCTGCGGCAGGTACATACGCGTGGTGTGGAAGGAGTTGCACACAATCATCACCATACATAGTGACGACAGCTGCACCACATATGACCATGACCACAAACTGAGAATCCCCTGCCACTGAAGCAAGGGTGGAGTCCTTATAGCTTAAGGACCCTAGAGCACCAACACATTTGCATGCACACTGCTTCGTTCTCCAGCATGCAATACTGTGCATGCATACTGCGCGGTGCTCCAGCTTCAGCCCCCATAAGGTGCCCTTCCTAGGGGCTATTTTAGGGAAAAAAAGGGGGCCTTGAACCGACAACACATGAAATGAATGCTTCATTCACGCCACCCAAAGCACAATGTCAAAGCATGGCATCACATAATTTTCAGTTCACACATGGCACCACAAAATCTTCATTTTACACATGGCATCACAAAATCTTCATTTTACACATGGCATCACATAATCTTCAGTTCACACATGGCACCACAAAATCTTCAATTCATGCATGGCCGTGCGCAGGCTGCACTGTGTCCAATAAATCAACCTTCTCGCTGTAGCATAATGTTCACAGTGACCTCAGCTAACACACAGTGAGTACAAAAGTAGCAGGAGGAAGAAAGTACTGTACATGAGATGGCAACATGTGAGGTATGCACACAGAGTGGCAATCTGTATACAAGGTGGCAACCACACAAAGTATGTACACAAGATGGCAATCTATCGAGACACATGCACAAGATGGCTATCACATGAGGTATGCACGCCCATTTTCCCACAGCTTCAGGCAATGTGATACAAGCAGAGGCTGAAAGACGCAAGCAGAGGCTGAGTAACACAAGCAGGTGTGGATGGCTGCAGGCTAAATGACATGGCTGCTGCTGGCTGGACAACAAGCAGGGGCTGAATGCCACCAGCAGATGTGAATGGCTGCAGGCTAAAATGACACAGCAGAGGTGAGCACTGGCGAGAGCGTAAAAAACTAGACCTTTAGGGTCAAACAATTCGCAAGGTTGGAATGCATAGGCAAGATTGAATGGCACGGTACCCTAAAAAGCGGAAAACGCGGCACAGGCCTACAAAAGCTGCCAGAGCAGGGAACCAGATGAGAACAGTGCACATGCCGTCATCTCTGGCAAAGTGTGGAAGAAACCATTGCATGCAGCTGGACTCATGAAGGTGCAAGCTGCTGGGTCATGCAGCTGGACTTATGAGGGTGCAAGCTGCTGGGTCATGCAGCTGGACTCATGAGGGTGCAAGCTGCTGGGTCATGCAGCTGGACTCATGAGGGTGCAAGCTGCTGGGTCATGCAGCTGGACTCATGAGGGTGCAAGCAGCTGGGGTCATGCAGCTGGACTCATGAGGGTGCAAGCTGCTGGGTCATGCAGCTGGACTCATGAGGGTGCAAGCTGCTGGGTCATGCAGCTGGACTCATGAGGGTGCAAGCAGCTGGGGTCATGCAGCTGGACTCATGAGGGTGCAAGCAGCTGGGGTCATGCAGCTGGACTCATGAGGGTGCAAGCTGCTGGGTCATGCAGCTGGACTCATGAGGGTGCAAGCTGCTGGGTCATGCAGCTGGACTCATGAGGGTGCAAGCTGCTGGGGTCATGGAGACGCAAGTTGGGAGAGGTGCAAGCTGCTGGGGTCATGGAGACGCAAGTTGGGAGAGGTGCAAGCTGCTGGGGTCATGGAGACGCAAGTTGGGAGAGGTGCAAGCTGCTGGGGTCATGGAGACGCAAGCTGGGAGGGTGCAAGCTGCTGGGGTCATGGAGACGCAAGTTGGGAGAGGTGCAGCACAAACCAATGCAAGCAGCTGAAGTTGTTGACATGCTAGCAGGAAGAGCCATGGAGACACGTGTTGCTTGAAGCACAGCACAAGCCAACGCAAGCAAAAGTGCAAGCACGGACCCGCTGCATTAACAACACTGCTGCACGCCCTTCCTGTGCCATTCCGTCCCACCATTGTTTCTACCCAGGAAAAATTGGGAAACTTAGCCTGTCTGACTGTACTTTTGTGTGCCACCAGGTGCATACTTACACCAGGTAAAGACGAAGAACAGAAAAGTGTACGCCCGCCTAAAAGCCGCGTGCGTTAAGGAAAGGGTCCCTAGCTAGCAAGCTAGCATGGGTGACACCAGGTAACAAGCAGAAGTGCTAGCACTCCTTGGCAAGGACCACGAGTGAGCAGACCACATGCAAGCAGGTGGCGAACAAAAGTGCAGGCACTCCTTGGCAAGCATCAGGTGCAAGCAGACCACGAGTATGCAGCTGGAAATTGCAAGCAGATCATATGCAGGCAGGGGGCAAGAATTACGTATGAGCACTTCATGGCTAGCATCTTACACCAGGTGGCAAGCAGGAGTGCAAGCAAAGCAGGGGCTTGCCTTTCACAGATGAGCAAAAGCAGTTAAAACAGGCGCATCCTATGGGCACACCTGCAGTGCACCCACCTTGTCTGCTTGTCGCCATGTGTGCGTGTCATACAGCTTGATGCACGCGGTATCTGGGTCAACTGCACACAACCTGGACAACGAAGGGGCGTAGCCGATGTCGCGGCAGCGTCCCTGGGTGGAGGAGCAAACAACAAGCAGAGGGAGCAGCAAGAAACTCAAGCTTTCTGTGCGGCAAGCTTGGTGGGAACTCAATAATGCATGCTGATCATTCATGTGAGGTGAGTACACGACATTTGTTGCGTGATTAGTAATAGGCTCGTCCAAAGTTTGATCAATTCGGCCGGAGGGCCTCTTGACGCTGAGCAAACAAGGAAAGGGCACGCATCTGATTCACTTTGTCTGCAGGCACTTGGGCTGCATTGTTTGTACACTGAGTGGTAGAGACAGGCAATAGTTTGCTTTGTTTGTACACTGTGTACATTATTTGTACAGAGTGGTAGAGACAGACAATGGTTTGTTTGCACACAGAGCGGTAGTGACAGGCAATGGTTAGCTTTGTTCAACATGCAATACAGGAGAAGATGAGCACTTCGTTTGCTTCTCTGCCATGAATGGCGCTGTAAAGGACCCCTGTTTGCTGTGTGGGAGCATCCCCTCAAAGCCAATGTTTCCTGAGGGCATGAGCAACAAATCAAGGGAGCAGATACGAGTCAAGACAAGGCAGTTGGCAGTTGGCATACGGGTCAAGACAAGGCAGCTGCCTGCGCATTCACCTGCTTTGTTTCTCAGAGACACTGTCTCTAGACTTTTCCAGCTCCCATCACCAAGACCAGGCACAGGCTACTGCTAGTAAGCCTCCTGATCCCCATTGACTCCTTTTTTTTGTTTCTCTTGGAAAGGGGGATGCACGTTGCCTTGGCCCTAGGCATCCTCTTCTCTTGATTCTGATGTGTAGAGTGGTTTCACTCACGCACTCACCAGCTCGGCTAGCAGGCAGATGTTGTAATTAACGGCCTTATGCTTCTGTAATCTGTGATCTCTGCTTACCAGCTTGGTGTCCTTGGTGAATGCAGGACTGATGTCTGTCAGCAGCCCAGGGTCCCTGAGGTTAACTCTCTACACCAACAGCTTGCCGTTCTTTGGCAAGCAAATGCACGCGCACTCATCAGCTTGGCGTCCTTGTTGGATGCAGGATGCAGTTTTGTCAGCAGCCCGGGGTTCCTGAGGTCAACTCTCCACACCAAGAGCTTGCCGTTCTTTGGCAAGCAAATGCATGCGCACTCACCAGCTTGGCGTCCTTGTTGAATGCAGGATGCAGTTCTGTCAGCAGCCCGGGGTCCCTGAGGTCAACCCTCCACACCAAGAGCTTGCCGTTCTTTGGCAAGCAAATGCACGCGCACTCACCAGCTTGGCGTCCTTGTTGAATGCAGGATGCAGTCTTGTCAGCAGCCCGGGGTCCCTGAGGTCAACTCTCCACACCAAGAGCTTGCCGTTCTTTGGCAAGCAAATGCACGCGCACTCACCAGCTTGGTGTCCTTGGTGAATGCAGGACTGATGTCTGTCAGCAGTCCGGGGTCCCTGAGGTCAACTCTCCACACTAACAGCTTGCCGTCACGTCCGCCAGTCACAAAGTTCTCATCATCAAGCCAGCATGCCTGGAATACCCAGTCCTGGTGGCCCTGCGTGAAAGGGAAACATATGGGCACCCATGCGTGAGCGTTGGATTTGGTGCTTCGCCTCAAACGTCGTCAAGCCAGCATGCCTGGAGCACCCGTCCTCGATGGTCCTGCACAAAACCAAGCAGGGGCTCCCTTGCTTGAGCCTTGGAAGCGGTGCTTTACTGCAAGTTTGTTGCTTCCAAGCCACTTGGGCTTGCAATGCCCTTCAAAGAGTGCACACAGCCCGTACAACCCGAGGTACTGGTGGCCTGCACATAAAGGAAACCAGGGATGTGCTCGTGTGGGCAGGGGATCAGGACTGTGTGTGGGATCAGGGGTGTGTATAAAGGACCAGGGATGTGCTCGTGTAGGCAGGGGATCAAAACTGTGCGCAGGATCAGGGGTGTGAATAAAGGACCAGGGATGTGCTCGTGTGGGCAGGGGATCAGGACTGTGTGTGGGATCAGGGGTGTGTATAAAGGACCAGGGATGTGATCATGTGGGCAGGGGATCAGGACTGTGCGCAGGATCAGGGGTGTGAATAAAGGACCAGGGATGTGCTCGTGTGGGCAGGGGATCAGGACTGTGCGCAGGATCAGGGGTGTGAATAAAGGACCAGGGATGTGATCATGTGGGCAGGGGATCAGGACTGTGCGTAGGATCAGGGGTGTGTTTGAAGGACCAGGGGTGCACGTGAAGGCTTGTAAACATGCTGGACCGGAGGTGTGCGCACGAAGGACCGGGTGTGTGCATAAAGGCTCGTTAACATGTAGGACAAGGAGTGTGCGCATGGAGGACCAGAAGTGTGTGTGCATAAAAGGCCACGTGTGTGCATGTGGAGAGCCACAGGGGTTTGCATGAAGGACCAGAGGTGCTCTTGTGTGAGTTAAGCTGGCAAAATCCATGTACATGCGCCACGCATTTCACATCTCCCCTACAAACAAGCGAAAATAAGCGGCATGCGTGAAAAAGAAGTGGCCAACCCTATGCGTGAGCCATGGCACCCAAACACTTAACCAGACACTTGCACACCCTGTGCGCACACGGAGTCCTGGTTGCCCTCCATGTACAAGGGCAGCTGGGCTCGCTCTTTGAGCCATGGTCTTGATGCTGCCTTGTTTAGGGGGGTGTACGGCGCTGCAGTCCATGGTGCCCCCTTTTCCTTAATTAATGTAGGGATCGATTTTGCTGCGTGGGTGAACCTTCCATTCTTTTCTTATGCTGACTGCGCACTGCTAGGTGTGTCTGAACTTCAAAAAAACAGCTCCTCCAGTTTCACCGTCAGCCATGAGACTCTGAAAACCTGCATTGTCAAGCCGCTCCTTCCTTGCCGCCCAGCCTTGCCATGCAGCTCGAGAGAAGCTACGCTGTAAGCCACTCATTTGCAGTTTGCTTACCCCTCAGGCTTGCACTGCCTTTTGAAGAGCACCCATGGCCAGGAGCAAGCAGTCCTGGTGTTTCAAAAAGCACCCATGGCCAGGAGCAAGCAGTCCTGGTGTTTTAAAAAGCACCCATGGCCAGGAGCAAGCAGTCCTGGTGTTTCAAAAAGCACCCATGGCCAGGAGCAAGCAGTCCTGGTGTTTCAAAAAGCACCCATGGCCAGGAGCAAGCAGTCCTGGTGTTTCAAAAAGCACCCATGGCCAGGAGCAAGCAGTCCTGGTGTTTCAAAAAGCACCCATGGCCAGGAGCAAGCAGTCCTGGTGTTTCAAAAAGCACCCATGGCCAGGAGCAGGCAGTCCTGGTGTTTCAAAAAGCACCCATGGCCAGGAGCATGCAGTCCTGGTGTTCAAAAAGCACCCATGGCCAGGAGCAAGCAGTCCTGGTGTTTCAAAAAGCACCCATGGCCAGGAGCAAGCAGTCCTGGTGTTTCAAAAAGCACCCATGGCCAGGAGCAAGCAGTCCTGGTGTTTCAAAAAGCACCCATGGCCAGGAGCAAGCAGTCCTGGTGTTTCAAAAAGCACCCACGGCCAGGAGCAAGCAGTCCTGGTGTTTCAAAAAGCACCCACGGCCAGGAGCAAGCAGTCCTGGTGGCATGCGTGTGTGAATCCAGTATCATGCTTGTTTGTGCAGCAGCAACTATGTGAGCATGCCATTGCATCTCGCAGTCCTGGTGACCATGCACGCGTGAAAGCAGTATCACTCTCGTGTCTACTGCAGCAAGTGCAAACGTGCCATCGCAACTCTTGCTCCTCACGAACCCTGTGCATTTGATAACCCTGCTCTGTGGCAACCCTGTGCATTTGGTGGCCCTGTGTGTTTGGTGACCCTGTGTACTTGATGACCCTGCCCTGAGGCGACCTGTGCACTTGGCGACCCTCTGCATTGGTGATCCTGGGCATTTGGGTACCTGCTCTGGCAACTCTAAGCAATGCCGTTGGTGGTATAGGATTTTCAGCCATTTTCCTTTTCAAAAATCCAGCTCAAGGGGTGCCAAGAAGGTCAATTTTTGACGTTAGCATAATGTACTAAGGTTAGAAGAACAAAAAATCGGGAGTGAACAATGGTTTCAGGGTGGAGCTCTGGGCCCTTTCTAAATGATCTGGGGCCAGGAGAGTGATCTGGGGTCCTCCAATTTTCATCATTTTTTGGTAGATATAACAAATTCATGAAAAACAAGTGGTTAGATCTGAGGAAAAGAACATGAGAAAAAGCGTGTCGTGCAATATAGGCCAGTTGACCCCCTCTGGCATTTGGCAATCCTACGCGTTTGGGTGCACCTACTCTAGCGGCCCTGTGCAATGGTGACCATGCGGACTTGATGATAATTCCCTGCGCATTTTGTGAAATCTAGCAGAGGCCTGGTAAAGTGAGGGCTTACTATGCCAAGCCTGTACAGAGAATCAAAGCCTTTTGGCTTTCTGCACTTTGTTACATTTTTGGGCTTGGCAAAGCCAGGACTCGCTCGGTGTTGAACACATTTGTCACCTGCTCCGACACCAGCTCAGTCTTAAGGGCCCAAGTAATGGGGGACAGGCTCTGCACACGTGTGCTTGCTCCTCCTCAGAGTGCAGAACCACCAACGCTCACCGGCATGGCTTTCACACACACACACACACACACACACACACACACACACACACACACACACACACACACACACACACACACACACACACACACACACATTGAGCAACCAAGCCAAACTCACCATGTAGTTCTTGAGCGGCCGGAAGTCAGGCACGCTGTACACCAGGGGGTCATTGGGATTTTCTCCACCGGTAACCATCAGCGTGCGTGAGGGATTGAAGGTGATGTTGTGCACTCCACACCTGAGAGCACTCATGCCAAGGGGTTGTACGACATGGTTTGTAAGAGAATGGTGTACCATGGAGTTGCACAAGGTGGCGTATTTATGAGTTGCCCTGTACGTGTGTGTGTGTGTGTGTGTGTGTGTGTGTGAGTAAGCCTGCCTGGAAGGCAAGGTTAAACCTCTAAAAATGGAAGCGTGTGGTCGCTCTGTCTTCTCTGTCTTCCCATGCAGTTGCAGGCTTTTTTTGCTTTCTGTATCACCTTCTTCATGAGTGGTCTGTCTGACCATGCGGTCTTTATGAGTGCTCTGTCTGACCATCCCTGCTCTGTCTGACCATCTCTGCTCTGTCTGACCATCTTCTGTCTGACCATGCGGTCTTCAGGAGTGCTCTGTCTGACCATGCGGATTTAGGCATTGTTTTTTTTGCTGTGACACTGTTGCCATGGACGGACTCAGCTCCCAACCTTATGGTAAAATTGACGCACTCTGCATTGGGCTGTGCCACACTCATTCATTCATGGTAGCAGTAGACAGCTGCTGCACCTTGGGCTGGGAAGCACAGAGACCACTGTGCTTTGGCAGATAGGCACAGCGAATGCCAGTGCCAACACATATTTGTGCTTTGCATTTAGCTAATTGTGCAGGCATTGATCATTCAGGTAGCGGTCTGTGGTTTAGCCATGTAGGCAGGCAGAGTGGTCCTGCAACAAGGGAACTCACTCGGAACAATTCAGGGGAAGGTCACGTCACCAGTGAGCATTACGTCTTAGTCATTCACAATGGTCGCCAAAACTAGGGAAATCCTTGTACCAAAGCTAGGGAAAGCCAAGGGCAAGGAAATCTGAGGTGTAGCAACCATGCCCACAGCACATGCACACTCTGCACACGTAACAAAGCCTGTGGGTCAAATAATAGGCGCATTTGGTGATTGCAAATGGCAGGTGCAGCACATCCTCGTTGGACAAGGGTGCAAGACATCCACGAGACTTCCATACGACCAGCAGACTGGCTGGGACGTCCAGAACTAGGCAAGGGAGAAAGTGAAAGGAGCATTCCCTATACACATCCCTAGGTTGTCAAGCAAGTCAGGGATTCTGCTGTTTCTTACTCTGAAGGCCTTTGAACCATTTGTCTGGACCACTTGCCAAAGACATGCAGCTACCACACATGCTAGCAACTTGTATGATTCACATGTGCTGCCCACCGGGTCTCACCATGATTGGCACACATTGCCACAGTGCTCTTTTCCATTACACTGAAGACCACTGGGTCTCACCATGATTGGCACACATTGCCACAGTACTCTTTTCCATTACACTGAAGACCACTGGATCTCACCATGATTGACATTTATTACCGGTTATTGCCCCATTGACCTTGCCCAGAAGGTAAGAAGATGCCCATCTTCTTTACCTCCTTACACAGAGCAGCTGGCTGTGCTTTTCATGCCAATGCATACGCTTCTTGCTCGTCCTTGGGTAATACAAAACTGGGTTCTTCCCTCTGAACATTTCTGTACCCAATCCTTGGGAGACTTATCAATAAAAAGCATCTGGCACATTTTCTAGCACACCTGCATGATTCGCACGTGCTGCCCCACAGCGGGGGAAAGAAAAACAAAGAAGAGGAGAACTAAGCAGGCAGCAAAACCACTCTGACGAGGGGGGATCTTCTGCACCTGCTGTGCAAAGCAACCATGCTTCATGCGTCTCACAATGTGACCAAGCAACCAAGCCTACCACATCTCACATCATGACCGAATTGGGCTCTGCTTGGTGTGCGCACCCTGCCAGCATTCATGCCAGCCAGTAGAGAATGCTGCCTTCAGCACCCACAAGACATCACTGATCCTTGAACCCAGGTGTCACCTCCATACTCCAGTAGAGAATGCTGCCTTCAGCACCCACAACACATCACTGATCCTTGAACCCAGGTGTCACCTCCATACTCCAGTAGAGAATGCTGCCTTCAGCACCCACAAGACATCACTGATCCTTGAACCCAGGTGTCACCTCCATACTCCAGTAGAGAATGCTGCCTTCAGCACCCACAACGCATCACTGATCCTTGAACCCAGGTGTCACCTCCATACTCCAGTAGAGAATGCTGCCTTCAGCACCCACAACACATCACTGATCCTTGAACCCAGGTGTCACCTCCATACTTTTTGGCATTGGGTTGGTTTGGCAAACTTGGGTTCCTGTCTGACTTTTCCTCTCAATATCTGTTGGTCCCTCTGTGGCTCCCTGCCCTCTACAAATAGAGAGTTGAGCACAGCCTCGGTTTCAATCTCACATTCGTTCTGAGACCCTGAGGGCTTGGCAAGCTGAGCTTGGCAATCCCTTCATCCTTCTAACAATGCCTTCTTTTGTTCAATCTTTCTTCCACTCTCTAATCAATTTTTCATTCTGTCAGACCACATGCACTTGGTAAGCTGCGCATGGCAATCCTCATGGACCCCTGGCAGCCTCTGAGTGAAGAGCCTGTAATCCATGGACCCCTGGCAGCCTCTGAATGAAGAGCCTATAATCTACAGCATCCACGCTACCAAATACAAATGCACCCCAGTCCTGGATGAGGCGTCCATGATGTGCAGATCCACGCTACTCAACGTAAATGCATCCCAGTCCAGGTTAAAAAAAGGTCCCCAATGACAAAAATGCATGCAGCCCTATGTATGTAATCGCATGCATTCGTACTTTCTTTCTTTAAAGCTCCTGCACAGTGTTGGGAACGTATGTATGCCCGTAACTATTGAACTTTTTGCCTGAAGTAAGGAATTGCATGGATGTCCAATGTTTTTGCCCACACGTTGGCTGCCTTTTTCCCACACGCTCTTACAAGCGCTCAACACTGGGTGCGCTGAGTAGTAAAAAATCAAGGGAATCCATGCGCGGCGGTGCGAATACTGCAAGAATTGATTGAAGGTAATTTTTGATGAACTTGCTTTCCATCGATTCGCGCTTTCCTGAACGATGGCTTTGGGGAAGGGAAGCACAGGGGGGGCTGGCACAATGAGTCAATTGAACATACATCATGAACCAACTCAAGACTCAGAGTCAGGTTAAAATACCTCCCTAACACGATGTCTCAAACAGACGCCCTCAGGAATGAGGGAGGCACCGGGGTTTGGCACAGCTCATTGGTCTGTGTGTCGCGCAAGTTCAGCAGAAAAAGACCACAACATGCTTACCTCCCATACATGTTGTCCCGAATAGGTGGCCTTGGGAATGAGGGGGGCACCTGGGGCTGGTGCAGCTGAGTGGTACGCTTGTTGCACAAGTTCAGCAGCAGCAGCTTATTGCATTTTGTGCCCCACAGCGCCGTCTGATGGTCCACCCACGCCTGCGCATGTGCATTATGAGCATGCGTGAGTTCAACCAGTAGAACCTTCAGCAGCAGGTTTGCATCTTGTGACCCACAACGCCGCTTGATGGTCCACCCACGCCTGCGCAGAGACACAAGCACACACATGTCATTTGATTAGGGATGGCCAATGCTGTATACACATGCCTTATATATATAAAGTTCCACTCTTTACGCAGAAAAAAAATGAAAACATTTGGCGTACATGTATGGATTTGGCCAACCCTACACATGAGTGCACATATTTCATGGTCCACTCACTTTTGTGTACCTGCATCATGAGCATGCGTGAGTTTTATGAGTATATATACGTGCATGAATACCCATGTGTAAGTAATCATGCTTATGTGTGCATGTAAAGGCGCTTGTGCTCGTCTCGGCATGATTGCATGAGAGTGCTGCTGATTAAAATATCCTACATGCGAGACGTGGGTGTTTGCGTACAAGTGTGCTGAGATTTCATTCATAATATATATGTATGTGTGTGTCTATCATATGTATCATCATCAGTGTTAACATGAGTGTGCTGCTGTTTTATACAAAGCTTCTCACACTCGTCTCGGCATGAGCGTGCTCCGTGATCGCATCAAGGGTAGCATATACGATGCGGTGGTATGCTGCTTCCTGTGCAGGGTGTGCTGCTGCATAGACAGAGTTATCGCGCTCGTCTTGGTATGAGCGTGCTCTGTGCTCAGCTCGCAGGTTGCTCAAATGATACCTGAGTGTCAACACATGAATGTGCTGCTTCCTATGCAGGGTTCTCATGCTTGCCTTGGATGATCCCATGAGTGTGCTCTGTGCTCACATTACAAGTCACACATGCAAGTGCAGAAGCTTTGCATCCACATTTTGCTGTTTGTAAGGCAGCAATTAGGTGAGAAGAAGAGGGAGTGAAAGGTTTGCAGGCCCTTGACCACGATCGACGATTTTTGGTGCCCAACCCAACGCCATAATTCAAAACCTTTCCATCACGTACAACGCTGAAGGGGGGAAAAGTGTGCAAGCCCATGTAAGGCGGTGTCCATTTACTTAGTGTACCAGAAATGCAAGACTTGTACTAAGAGGACTGCTCTGTTTGTATGATGCGCCGACTACTTATGAAAAGGGATGCACAGCTTTTACTGACATAGTGTTTGAAATTCAGGGAGAAAAAGCATAGCAGCTGCTGCGCATGTTTAAATTGATCAGATCAAGTCTCCACATTCTGATAATGAAGTTGCTTAGCATCCACACTTTCTCGTGTGTGTGTGTGTGTGTGTGTGTGTGTGTGTGTGTGAATTCTGAAGGTAATTGTCATTTCATTTGAGCTTTGAAAAATGACCAATTTAGGCTCCTCTTGCTCCGCCTTCTCTCTGAAGCCTTTTAACATTAAGGCTCTTCTTACATTATAGCCTTCCTACATTTTGGGATCCTCTTATACTGCAGCCCTTCTACATTATAGGCTCCTTACATTATAGCCCTTTTACATTATAGGATCCTCTTGCACCGCCTCCGCACTAAAGCCCTTGTGTTCACACAAGACTGAAGCATGATGAGTCTGGACCATACTGCAGAGATATCCAACAATTTGCATTGCCACCCACCACAGCAAAACACTTGTCTGTATCTTTCCACGTCACACAGTTCTCTTGCAAGCTACTCAAGTAGCGTCCATAGAACAACTCTTTAGCTGCCCTCTGGAGGCGACGGTGGTTCCTGAAAGCGTACAGAAGAGCGTAATTTGCATGCATCAATTGTCTGGAGTAAGTGCGCGCACACGTCGCGTGCACTGGTTGCCTACTGTTGGCATCCAGCGCAAAAATCAACAGGTGTGTGCCTGAGCGTGAATGCTGCAATACATTTAGAACATTCAAAGGCGTCGTGTGTACAAGCACAATTGATGCTTTTGAGCAAATTTCACTAATTGCTGGTGGTTGTCATGTGCTGTACATGCAGCTGGTCCTCAAGTGCGTGCAGGAAAATGAAGGGACTGCACTAAGAGTTGCCAACAATGCATGTGCCGATTCTTAGTCCATTAGATAAATGTTTTTCAAGACAAGGGTGCATCCATGCATTGAAACTGGGAGCTACCGTGTGCTACAAGGAGCACTGATAATTTGCTGCCAATTAGTGAGATTTGAGAGATTTAGCCCTACCACGTTCAAATTTCCTGGCAAATATCCTGGTTTATCCTTTCTCGTGACCTGCCCCCATATGCAATTCCCCCTTTAGAAAGTAAAAGCTTCCCTACATTTTGCAAAAGGTCTCAAGAGCTGTCGTGGAGCTGTCTTGACTCACCCTGGCAGCTGGAACTCTGCAAGGGCCGGCCCAGACCTGGGCACCCTTCTCTCACCCCGCCCACTGGTAGATGGCAAAGTATCATCCTCTGGATGCTCAGCAGGATGAGCTGTCTTGACTCTCTTCCGCCTGGGTGGCATGTTCCTGGAGTGACAGGTCAGCCGCTGGGCATCATTTCTTGTTTCAGCAACTAATAATTGATCTATCAAGATAATATTATACGAAAATATCTACTGGAGTTCGTTGAGACAAACTGTTGCTCCGAGCATCTTTGGTTTGACCTGAAAGGAGTTCCTATCTTAAAAGATGAAGTTGTCAAGAGGAAAGGCAGCTGTTGTGTGCGCACAAGCAACCAGCCAAACAACCCTTGACATGACGAGAGTGTGCTGCAAATTCATTGGGTCAGTTGAACAGTGGTGTTAACAGTGGTAGAATAATATCCTAGGTACAACACTTAGGAGGGTATGTTGGAAGGACTGTAAAAACACCATCTTGTCAGATTTTGTTGTTATCTTTGTGTAAGCTTAGTAAAGCCCGCCAACAAAGAGAAGCCTATGCGTAAGCCCACCTACTGGCCCTTGGAGGAGGAAGCCAGCAGTGCCATGCTAGTTCAGTGCATCCGTCTGGTAGCCATGCACGTGCACACAGTACGCTAAGTCCAACCTAGATGCCAACAGTGCTGCCCCAGCCAAGCAAGCAAGAGTCAGGCCAACACTCTATAATCTGTGCCATATCTGCCTGGAGGTGATCTCGGTGATGAGAGTTGAGAGAAGTCTTCTCAAGAGCGCGTCTGGTGCTAACAAGTTTATAAGCGTACTGAACAGAATGAGCATGAAGCTTCAGAGCAAGCCTGGTGGCTGTATGAGTGTCAAGACCAAGCTCTTTAAGAGGCTCCAGAGTATGGGGGGTGTAAATGACCCCTCCCACACCTAACAGAATGGTATGGA
The DNA here is from genome assembly GCA_914767535.2 of Dunaliella primolecta. Lineage (NCBI taxonomy): Eukaryota > Viridiplantae > Chlorophyta > Chlorophyceae > Chlamydomonadales > Dunaliellaceae > Dunaliella > Dunaliella primolecta. The sequence continues at coordinate 2,345,207 of OU611766.1, forward strand.
GGGTGACTTGAGCTGAGGCCCTTGAAAGATGGCTACAAAGGTCACGGTGCTGTTGTTTGGAGGCCTCAAGCTGGTTCTTGGGCCGGGTGTCTTCACAGTATGACTTCCACGAGATGAACGTCAGCTTGAAGGCTCCAACAACACGCATCAGGGGATTGTGACCTCACGCCAATCGTGCTGCAGGGTTGTCAAACTGCACCAAGATGGGCCTTCATAGATCAAGAACTGTAATTATAATGAGTATATACTTGCATGGGACCTTGTTTTTCAAAGCAACAACTGATGCACGTAGCACGGATGCATGCACCCATGAATGTTCCAATACCTTGGACCATCCATACATGTATGGAAGGTCCAAGGCGTTGGAATAAGTGTACACCCTAGCATTAATAATTAATCGAGCATCGAGCTCAGCCACCCTCATGTTACGGAGCCCTGGTCTAGCGCGAGGAGGGCAACAACAAGGAGGAGGTCCCCGGATCGAATCCTTGTGACCGGGGTGGAGATAAAGATGCCCTCTGTTGGTGGGAGTCAATGGGAGGCTCTTTCCTCAATGCACGTGGCCGAACGGCAAATGTAGGTCTTTCTTTCTTTGGGGGACTTGTGAGGCGCCTCCACGCGGTGTCCCCTGGAAACGCGTTTGTGTGCTGTGCAAATACATGCCCGGACATACTCGGGAGCGGCTGAGACCTCACACATTGGCAGCGGAGTAACAGCAGTTCCATATTGCAGCCTCTGGAGCCCTGCCTGCGCCGCAAGCCAGCTCCTGATCTTGACAGAAATATTTGCTGCTGATAACTTTTGAAATGATTACCTTGCCATTGAGGAGGTGCAGGAGTCATGACATACACCTATGAGCAAGAGTGTGAGTGTGCATGTGTCACTGTGGTACCTGGCTGGCCAGCACCTCTCCTCTCCAGCTCACATGTAATTAGCTGCGCTTGCTCTGTATTCATATTAGGCATGGCATGGAAGTTGGGTTTTACAGAAAAATGATGTCATTCTCCACGTCTGGCTCCAAAGGAGGGCACAACGGGGCCTTGATGGGGGATTACCTACTTTGTTGAGTGCTTGAATTATTGTGAGGCTTAAAGCTGTGAAAACACACACATACACACACACACATGCACACACAAGCTCAATACTTGCCTAAAGTTTTGAAATAACGAGTTTTCTCTCACAATATCAGGATCAGGATTCCATTTTTCATGGCAGCTTCATCTGTGCTAAGTCGGAAAGAGACATTCAATCCAGGAAAAAGTCTGTAGGGCCTATGGAGGTTAAAGTGAGACGGTGAGTATTGCTTGTTCAATTGCTTGTCTAATATTTTTGTGGGGGTTGTGCATGAGGGTTGCGCATGACTGCTCTGATTTGGCTGAGCTGCGAGGGCCCTGTGTATCCGTGTTCGGAAGAAAGGGAAGTACTGTATGTAACATACTGTATGTAACATACACCAAAATGGCCACATGCAGGGAAAAGTCCTTAAAAAAAGCAGCAATAACAGGTTTGCCCAGCAAAGCCTTCAAATTCCTAAGCGTACCTTGAACATATATAAACATGATTGTCCTTTTGTTCCTTGATTCTCTACTGGGAAGGAAAGGAAAAAGAAAGGACTGTCCTGACCAAAAAAGACCACGTGCATTACGGACAGGTTCCCTATCTAGCAAATACATCACCGGACAGGTTCCCTATCTGGCAGATACATCACCGGGGCCTCAAATTGATGACCAAACTTAGACACAGCTAGCCATGGAGAAGGCCATAAGGGTTCACAGGGTTTACAGGGTTTACAAATAGAAGCCATCTGTCAAAACGCATGGCTGCTAGGCTAGTGCATAAAGAAGAAATTGAATAGATAGTAGTTATTGTAACAATGCACCGTTCCAGAAATAAGGAGGAAAAAAATACTAGAGCGAGCAGAACATCATACCAGCTGCAGCGTTTTGGGGTACTTAAATTCCAGGAGAGTGCACAAATACCTAGAGGCTCAATTGTCACCACAGGCCTTGCTTATTGCAAATGTCTCGGCTCTCCCCATGAGCACTCCTGACTGCTCTTGTGCTCCGTCTCAAATGCATGTAAGCCCCAGTACCAAAACGAGTTCATACTGCAAACTCAGATTCTCCCTCCTGCTCTTGCCTGTGAGACCAGCATACTCCTTCGCTCTGATCTCAAGATAAATCTCTCGCTTCAAGCTGCTTGGCTTTTTGTTGGCGGCCAACGTCTCATAAAGAGGAAGCTGCGCAGTGTACGTAGGTTGGAAACACATTCCCGTCAGTTAGCCAGCTGGGAGGGTTTACAAGGGTTTACAATGGTGGCCTACAGCCCGAGACTCTGGCTGATGGCAGCTGGTGAAACAAGCTCAACCAGTATCAAAAATTGAGACCAAGTCTGACACAAATCTAAGAAGTCTGTATGAGTCTTGGTTTAGGAAAGCATTGATTTCAGAATCAGTGATAGTATGATGGCAAGCCAAGAATGGAATAAAGTCAGCGTTTGAAGGCGGAGCAAACACACGCAAAGTCATAAACATCTCCTCAAAAAGGTCCTTGTATCTCGTGCGTAGCTCACGCACCTCAGTACATTTGCAAAAGAAAAGCACATGTTTTTCATCCTGGACTTCCCCACACTCACACTTATCACAGATACTTGAACCCCCAAGCCATTTACCAGACTCCACTCTCAAGTGATGAGCACGCAATCTAAATCTGCTAATGTTTCTCAAAACATGCTTGTCCAAATCCTTGAACAGATACGAGGGGATACAAAAAGGAGCACCTCTGGGACCACTCTCAGAATTCCCACACCACTTATGGCACGTCACTACCTTCTTGTTAACTGCACGAGGACAAAAAACATCGGCCCCTCTCCACACTTTCTGCTGTCTGTATCGCAAATCACCAATGAACTCTTGCATGGGGATTTTCTCAGCTCTCAGCATGTTCTGTTTGAACGAATCACCATTCTGCATCCCACCAAAAGCATTAGAGACTTCAGCAGACCAGCAAGAGGAATCAAAAGAAGCCAGACTTAGATCAGCCCTCAGCACACGACGCAAGACTTCACTATTGGAGTCAAGCATGCTATTAAAAACTTGATGGAGGCACGGAACCAGAAGAACTGCAGAGGCTCCTGGCCACACTCTCTCAACACCGGCCAATTTGTAGTACTGTTCTTTACTCCAAGAATGCGCCTCAAGGAACACAGATGTCTTTTCTGCAATTGACTCTCAAACTCACTGCCTTCTCTCAAGTTATGAGTTCCCCACACCTGGCACGCATACATCCCAGCAGGAATGCCATACACCTTGGACAACCAGAGCATAGCATGAGGCCTGTTTTTCAGGTCATGACCCTTGGCAAACTCCGAAATCCTTCTCTGTGCAGCCATATAAGGCCGCACCGCATGCTCCTCAGCTACCTTAAAATCCATCTTTTTATCCAACAGCACTCCCAAATATTTGAACCTGTCCTTCTCTGGAAGGACCACTCCATCATACGTAAAAGGATTCTGCAGAGGAGAGACAGACGTACTGTTGAAGTGCACCACCTCAGACTTAGCTGTGTTTACAGTCAACCCTTTTCTCTGAGCATACACACGGAGTCTGTCCAGCATCTTCTGCATTTCACCAGGGTCATTCGTAGTTAATCCAAGGTCATCAGCGTACATCATGTGGGACACACCATTCACTCTATCACCAGTTACAGCACCCTCAATGCCCTCACTTATCTCTCTGCCCATATCATTGATGTACAGAGAGAAAAGAAGGGGGGACAAAGGACAACCTTGCTTAACACCGTTCGATGGCTGCACGCGCGCCCTTTTCTCACCATCCATTAGAATGTACTCATCATTATCATACATATCTCTGATCACACTGAGCAGAGGAGTCGGCATTGCATTGCGCTGCAAGTGAGACCAAAGCTGCTGTCTGGGCACGGTGTCATAAGCTTGAGAAAAGTCAATGAAAGCAACGTGCAATCTGGAAGAATTCCGTGGCTTCAATTTTTCCGCAGCATGCTTGAGGTGCCTCAGAATGAACAGAGGATGCAGAGTGCTCCTTCCTGGAAAGAAGCCAAACTGCGTGTCCGGAATCTTTCCCTTTTTCATACACCAATCTGTCACCAGATTTTTCAGCACATTAGCATAAATCCTTTACATTACACCGCTAACCGCAATCATCATATAATTCCCAGGTTTCAGCACTTCCCCTTTTTTGTGAATGGGGCTCAACTTGGCAACCTTCCAGCATGCAGGCACTTTACTTTCAGTCAGCAACACTTTAAAAAGACGAGCCAACAGAGGCACCAGCACATTTGCTTGTTTGGTTTTATTCCCACACTGCACTAGCAAGCACGCATGCTTAAGAAAAGAAATCGGGATCGCATCAAAGCCTGAAGAGGCACCAGCATTCAACTTCTGAAATTCACTACCCAACATACCTTCTAACACAGATACATCAGGGATCTCAAACTCATCTGGCTCCGGAGCCCACCCAGACTGCGCGCCCCGCCTGAGAAGGACCTCAGGTGGAAGGTTGCGCCGGCCCAGTGGCACAGCCATATCCCTCGCAGATGGGCGAGACTCTTCAAATGTCCTCTTTGCTCTGAAGTGTTTGTGTAGGTGATCATGCCAAGCTGGAGCAGGCACAGGGGTTGTGTGAGGCTTGGTGTGCTTTTTTAGTAAAGCGTGCACTGCCGGATCCTTCCGAAATAGCCTATCCAAAAACAAATTCCGCAACTGTCTCGCGTGCCTTCGCTTCATCCTACGATTGCACCTCATACTTTCCCTCTTGAGAAATCTGCAAGCATGCCTGGCTTCACCATGCTTCACTGCCTCAATGAAAGCCCTACGCTTCTCCCAACATTCTTCATTGAACCACACAGGGTTTAGAGGACCCTTCCTATTACGCTCACGTTTAAAAACACACTTTGCTCGGCCTGACATGCCCACAGCTCTACTGCTCGCTGCCTGGATGATCAAAGAACGCACACAAAACGCCAATTTATCTACATCCCCAGACCTCTCTGCCTCATCAAATTGAGCCAGCATTTCAGCATTGTCCCGAATGTGCTCAGCGTAAACTTGGGCCTTATCCTGCTGCCAACGCAACACTAACTTGTTGATACACTCTCCAGCTTTGCACACATGGTGTGGAGCATTCACACCTTCTCCACCCTCATCAGTCACTCTAAACACAGTGCTCAAGCCTGCGTGATCTGAGGCACGCGTTTCTTTCATCTCAAAACATTGTACGATTTTGAGCAGAGCCGGAGACAACAACACATGGTCTGGCCTACTTCTCTTATCACCAAAATGCCCAGTGAAAGAGGGCTGCCCATCATCTCCAACAACACGCCCAGTCGAAATGGCCATACTCGTCGCAGCTGCTAGATCAACCAACAGCTGGCCTGCCTTGTTCACACTCTTGCACGCACATCTCCTAGTCTCTAGGAGCTCAGGGCAGTCCAACACAAACCGAGAAGCTGGGAGGAGACATTGCAAGAGCAAACGGATCTGCTGTTGGACGACTTCCTCTTTGCACTACTGCCATTTTTCTGGGTTTGTCCGTGGATGGAGGTCACCTGGCCTGACAGGTTGCTTGCTGGCACCCGGCGTGCTGCCCTTGCATTGCTGACTTTCTCTAGCATCGTTAGTAACAAACAAGAAGGTGAGAGACAGAGGCAATCAGGATTTGGAGCCTCCAGATCCTGAGGATTGTTCACCTTGACTCTCGGACGTCTTTTTGCTTCAGCTAAGCTGCCCTTGAGGCAGGTACGGCTATGTAACCCTTTCCTTTCCTTGGCTCCTGGACTCTCCTTCTCCCTTTCTCCACTGCTGTGCACCCAGCAGTTCCTTCCCCCCCAAAAGCCCTCTCTTTTGGGTTAGACTTCACCCCCAGCCGCGATTGAAGGACTAGCTTCACGCGTTATGGTAAGGTTTAAGATAACATCCACACATTTCATTTTGCCTGTCTCGTGAAGCTTCTGCAGAGGAAAAGGAGTGAGAAGAAAACCATCATGATGTGGCCTCTACGGAAGCTTCTTGCAGCGATCCAACACTTTGAACATGTAGGGTTTTTCTTTCCCGGCGGTTGACATTTTTAAGATGGTAAGGTGTGGCTGGTCAGGGGCATTTTTGTTCCCCTCTGTCTTTTGCTCTTGCGTGAAGCTTGCTGGACCTGGCTTGCACTCCCTTTTTCATCTTGGAAAGAAAAAAAGAATGAAAAACTACGTAGGCAGAGGAAACTCTCCCTACATCAATTAAGGAAAAGGAGACCGTCTCCTGTGACACATTGGCTCAGAAGAGCCGTGAGTCTCCACCACATCATTTCATCTTGGATGCAGTGCTGCTGCAACTAAAGTGCTCTGAAACACAAGCGCGTCCCACATTGAAGTCCCTTAATCTGAGTGCAAACCAGAGGCACGTGCACTTGATTGAAATCAAACACGGCACTTTGAAATCAAGGCCTGGGCAACAGGTGGAGGTGGCACAGCGGCAGCATGCTGCCTGTTGTAAGAGTGTTAGTGGGAAAGCTGTGACGTTACTCACTATTTTCCACAGCTATTTTTCTGGGTGTTGGTGGGACTTGCTATAATGAAAATATAAAAGCTCAGCAAAGTAAAGAAGAAAATAACACGACAACTATAAGGAGTTAGGCTTTTCTCATCAACGAGCTAGCAAGCTTGCGCGTAAATTCGCACACATTCTGTTTAATATGCTTACAAACTTGCAACCACTAGGTGCGCTAACGAAAACAAGAATACTTCTCACAGCCAGGTTCTGGAGCCAGTTTCTTCTAGAAACCCTCCTGACCATAATGGTGATGGTCACTAGCCCTCTCTGCTCCTGCTTTGTGGTGGAGGGGACTGCAGGATCTTTTGAACCAATATGCCTCCTTTTCATATATTGATGCAGGGAGGCATTCCTCTGCCTCTGTAGCTTTCCTCTCCTTTCAAGCTAATGGCCTCGTTCCAGCATCTGTTTGATTCTGCACCTCCAAGGCTGATGTCCTACTAGGACCTGGCAGGTCCTACCTGGTAGGATTAGAAAATGTTGTGTAAGCGTGCCTGCAATGCTGTGACTGACTTATATGTTTTGTTATGTCTTGTTTTTCAGCTCAGACAAGATTGGTTCTAGGCACCGTTTTCACTGCAGTTCCGCTGCCCACGAGGCAGGATAAACCAAATTTGTTTCTGCACGCCTGAATGCTGTGGTTGTTTTTTGCAATTTTGCACTTGTCCTCCAGATTGGACTGGTTTGGATCAAGCACCTTTTTTGCTTCAGCTAAGCTGCCCTACAAGTTGTAAGCGGTACAGCTATATAACCTTTTTGTCATGAAGCTTTTTTTCCTTCATAGCTTTCTGGCGGAAAAGGTTTTGCTGTTTGTGCCCATCATGATGATGACCCACCCTTCTTCTGCATTGAAATTGCATCACCTTCATCCTAGTAGTTTTTTTTCCACTTCTTTCAGTCAAGATACAGAAAATGTTTTAATGGACAAACTTTGAATACTCGATGGTACGTTTCCTGAGGGTATTGTTGTGTGATATTTCCTAACCCCGCATGGTCCAACACAAAACCCCTCTGTGTGCCATATCCAGGAATCAAAGTGATCCATAAACTGAAAACCAGAATTGTTGTACCTGCTTCAATAACAGTTTGTGTGCCGTGGCAGTGATCTGTCAGGACATCTCCAGGATTTCCGACAAAAAGTTCTTAGATGCAAGCGGGATGAGGTCAGGCAAGGATTCCTGAGCACCAAAAAAGCACCCAATACCAACGGATTTCATTGCATTTTTTAATGCACACCCTTGGACCTGGCTAGCTTAGTGTTTTTTCTTTTCTTTCATTGCTTGATACAGCAATGGGGCCCACCTATTAAAAATTCACTCTTGTCTTGCCCACTCTCACCTACACTCCGATTCACGCTCTCTACCAAGCGCCAATGCTTGCTTCTATTTCAGCATGAGCACCCCCTCTTGTCCCGCTATTGACTAGTAGACATCCTTCAGAAGCTCGTCGATGGCTGATCGGAATTCATCAGCCTCGGGAGCTGTCATGTCTCGGGGAGAGGTGGCACGATTCCTGAAGGATTGGTGTAGCAAAGCGTTGGCTATGAACCTGCCTTTACTCTTGTTTTGTTCCCTGGGCATGTGCTTGCCATGCAACTCTAGCAACAACAAGTCATACACATGTATAAGGACCATTGCTACACACACACACACGCACATACACACGCACATACACACACGCACGCACACACACGCACGCACACACACACACACACACACACACACACACACACACACACACACACACACACACACACACGCACGCACGCACACGCACGTGCACGAGGTTCATAAGGACTTGAGTCCATTCAGACATATCCTGTTGGACCTGGCCTGAAAGTCAAAACAGCAGGAGTAAGGGCCTCCGCAAGTGCAAGGTACGCTAGCTTGAAGAGGGCATACAATACTTGCTTTAAAAAGAAAGCACTTGCCTGAAGAAAGCCAGCGCAGCTGCACCAGCTGCCTTGGCATATGCATCCCCTGCCTTGGGTCCAGGATTGCCATGCAGCAAAAGCGAGCACAGCCGCCTGCGAGGCACAGAGCATGCATCGACAAGTCACTCCAAATTTGCATTACCAAAATTTGTGCCGCTATCTTTGGCACGGCCATGCAGCAAAAGCAAGCACAGCTGCCTGCAAAGCTTAGAGGACGCATGCGCGCACACACACACACACACACACACACACACACACACACACACGCGCGCGCGCGCACACACACACGCACACACACGCGTGCGCGCGTACACACACCTGAGATGGAACTCTACTGCCTCAATGAGCTCTGCACCTGCAAGCAGGGCAAAGGAAGAATCATGCTTGTGTCAGCAGGGATCATCTGCACCCTCTGGCCCAATCTCACAGTTGCGGCTTACAGTGTAAGCAGAGATGCAAAATTAAAGTAGTGCTCATGCGACCCACCCTGATTGGAGGGCTGAAAAGTAAGCTCGATTTGGTACCAACAAACCAATAGATGCACAGGGCAAGCAGGGAGGAACACATCACTTAGGAAGCATCCTGTAACGTGCAGAGGCTCAGTACCAGTAAACAACTTTGCATGCCCTAAGGCTAAATAGCCTCAGTCTGTCTATTTTTCTTAAGGCAAGCGTGCCTGGGCTTGCCAGCCATGCTTTGAACAAAAGCCTTCTAAGGCTTAAAACAGATTGGCTTGAACAAAGCGGCTTTGAACCAATGCCTGCTTGGGCTTGCCTGCCATGCTGCAGGATTCACTGCCATGCTCCCTGGTTCATGCTGCAGGATTCACTGCCATGCTCCCTGGGTTCATCCTACAGGAGTCACTGCCATGCTCCCTGGGTTTGTGCTGCAGGACTCACTGCCATGCTCCCTGATTCATGCTGCAGGACTCACTGCCATGCTTCTGGTTTTCCTGTCATGCCTCTGTCTTCACTGCCATGCAGGCTCTCCTGCTATGAGGTTATTTTTGACAGCTCGAGGGGTACACCAGCCATTTCCTCAAAAGCCTGCTGCATGCAGCCCTGCTTTGTATGTCCAGGCATGCTCACAGCCGCAGAGGGGGACAAGGGTGCTGTCACTGACAGTGTCAGCAATCGTTGGTCTGATGACTCGCAAGAAGACTTTTGCAAGGAGCCCAGAGCCAATTCCATGGCCACTCACTTTGGCCATAGTGCTTTGTACCAGTACAGCGCATGGTGCTCACAGCATCTAAAGTGACACCAGTGACTGGCATCACTCCATACGCAACACTCAGTCTGTCCACCCAGCACACAGCTGAATGGTGGTACATGGTGCTATGAGTAAGTGTGACCATCCACCTGCTGTCAGAGCACCAGATGATGTGGTTGAGTGTGAACCTCTACTCCAGGCAGCCAACAACAAGGCTACACCCTTAAAGGTCTTCAAAGAAAAAGACTTCCTTGCCCTTAAATGTGACCCTCCGCTCCAGGCAGCAAAAAGGGAACAGGGAAAGGGGAAGCCCTCCTCTCCTTTTCCGTTTACACTGAAACTCACTACAATACAAATACCCATCATGGCAATCATCAGCAGGCACCTCACCAGTTGGTACAGGTCCAACACCTTGGGTGCTGCTGCTGCTGTTAGAATTGTTGTTGGTATTGTTGCTTGCCACGGCGAATGGAAGCAGGCCGCTGTTCTTCATGATGTCTGCCAGAATCTCTGTCCTGTTCTTGGTAATCCTCGCAGCCACAGTCCTGCAAGCGCGAGACAGAGGGAGTCTTCAGGATGCCTGCCAGAGGCAAAACAGAGGGAGTCTTCCTGAAAACTGATGTCTGCCAGACCCTTAATAAATCCTTGCAGCCACAGTCCTGCAAGCGCAAGACAGAGGGAGTCTTCAGGATGCCTGCCAGAGGCAAAACAGAGGGGACATTCATGATGTTGTCAAGGATCTGTCCTGTCTTGGTAATGCTTGCAGCCACACAGTCCTGCGAGCGCAAGATAGAGGGAGTCTTGATGGTGTCCGCCAGGTGCAAAGCAGAAGACCCTTTATAATGCCTGCCAGAATATTGTCCATCCTCGCAGCCACAGTCCTGCAAGTGCAAGGCAGGGGGAGTCCCCTTTCTTGGTGCTCCCTTTTTGAGCAAAAACAAAGGGAGCCCCTATTAGAGGGCAAGGGAGTCTGTGTTTGAGCAGGAAAAAGAGGAACCTGTTTACGCACGAGACAAGGGGAGCCCCTGTCCTTGGTGGCCTGTGAAAAAAAAGTGCCTGGAACATATGTACATATTTCAAAATAATTGTGGACGTTTTTGGACTATTTCTTATAATGCATGATGAGCCTACAACCATGTACGATACGCCTTTGGCGAACACAAAACTTAAATGAGTCAATCAGCCCCACGCTGTGGTAGAGCATGAACATCTATAAACCTTGCCTTCTGCCGTGGGCTCTATGCTTGTGGTCCATTCAAACCAATGAGGGCAGCTGAAGTAAACGAAAAGGGCACTATGCGAGAAACAGAAGAGGGTGTCTGCCCTCCTTTGCATACCGTATGTACACGACCAGTTCGTCAGGCTGACCCCAGAAAATTATCTTTTGCAGTTTGTCAGAGGTTCGTCAAAGGTTCTCAGGGTTAACCTGCAGGCAACAGACACCTTCGCGATGCCCTAGGAATAGGGATTACTGGCCAACAGATCCAGATGCAACACACACTACAACTCTCACTCACAGTTCTGTCTTCATAAGATATGTACAAAGTACTCACAGTTCTGTCTTCATAAGATATGTACAAAGTTTGTACAAGTTTAAAACAAAAGGCCCTGTATTTGTGCTTCCATGGTGGCCTTGACTGCTTGCAGGGGTAGCGCATGTGTCACATTATGTCTTTGCAAGACACTGTATAGAATTGTGGTACCAAGAACCCTACCTTCGCGCTTCCATGGTGGCCTCGTCTACTTGCAGGGGTGGCACATATGGCTGCATGCTGCCCATGCGAGAGAAGAGCAGCTTGTACGTGTAGTCGTCGGTCTTGACACGCCTGTACGCGTCCCGCTGGTTCATGGCCCTGCGCAGGCACAGCAGGATTGCACTTGACACATCGGTACACCAGGATGAGGGTTTCTTTTGATGCATCAAAACATCAGGATGAGGGTTACTTATGAGACATAAACAAATCATGATGAGGGTCTCTTTTGTTGCATCGATACATCATGACGAGGGATCCTCATGGTATACTGATACATCATGATGGGGGGTTATTTCGATGCATCGATCAATCATAATGAGGGTTACTTACGGTACAGCGGTACATCACGATAAGGGCTTTTTTTGACACTTTGGTACATCATGATGAGGGTTTCTTTTTATGCATCAATACATCATAATGAGGGTTACCCATGATACAACGGAACATCACGAATAGGGTCTTTTTTAACACATCGGTACATCATGTTGAGTGTTACTTATGATACACTTGTACACCAGGATAAGGGTTCCTTTTGATGCACCAAAACATTATTAAAGGATTGTCTGGTGCTATGGAAAACCATCATGCAATTCCCAACTCTGTGGCACCACAAGCAATGGATTTATCCGTGTGCATCGAGATTTGGGGGCCTTCATAAAAAAAAAGACACGGGCTTCATTCCAATCCCGAATTCCATCCCATGCCCCTCTTGTGCCATACATTATATGAAGTCAGGCCTCATTCCATTCCCAGCCAGCCAGGAGTCTGGGCCATTTTGGAGCTTATCCATTGGAGTAATGGTTGTTTTGTTTCCGACCTTAATCGCGCCCTTACGGGCTTAGGGAGATTCAATGAGACCTCTTGGAACTGCAGCTGTGGGGCTCATCAGCCACGCCAGACCCGCACCTATAGTGTTGCAGCCAAGGTTCTTCACTGATGGCGTTTTGTCCTTCGTATTACAAAAGTGTAACCGTTGGTAGTAACCTCACCTGACCCATTCTGAGATCCGCGGGAAGTCTGGGTTGTCCTTCAGGGAGTAGCCTCTGAAGAATGGCAGGCCTGCTACCAGGCGCTCCATGAAGGAAATAAACATGATGTCCACCAGTGAAAACATGGACCTGCCGTAGCATGCGGTTTATACAGTGAAAGGCCTGGCGGATATGAACATGAGTCCAAACAATGAAAAGTAGGGGATTTCACATGTGGGTAGGTGACCTTCAGCAACAACTGAGGAAAACAGAGACAGAGGGCCTGCCAGTTTGCACCCTTCTCAGGAGAACAAGGTGACTAGACCCTGTTTGGGCACAGACTAGAAAGATGGACTAGACAGGCAGACAGAGTAGACAGACACCCATAACTAGACCCAACACCCATTACTAGACCCTGTTTGGACACAAACACTGAAGTGGCACATGTTGGAGGAGCATCCACCAAGAGCATCCACCAAGAGCGTCCACCCGAGTGGCGTGTTAATGGAGCATCCATGTCAGAACACAACTCGCTGCACAGGCTTGACCTTTGAGCCAGGTGCTGTTTGGTGCGCAAATGTGGGCGCTTTGTCAGGCAAAGCAATAAAGGCAATGCAGACATGAGGAGGAAGGGCTTACCGTGATGCTTGGGCTGTGCGCTTTCCATCCATCATACCTCCTGCTCTACTTCCTGATGTGTTTGGTGCACCATTAAGCAATGAGGTCATTCTTACCAAAGGAAGTAGGTCTTACCGTTATGCTTGCCCAGCGTGCTCTCCATCCATTGCAACTCATGCTCAAACTCTTGCGATGCTTGTTGTTCAAAATATTCATACACATCCAGCAGGTAGTTTATACTTAAGGAAGCGCGGACTACCCTCATACCGAGCTGGCCAGTGTAGTCTCCATCCATCGCAGCTCCTATTCAAACTCCAATAATGCTCAGTGTCTGAACCATCAGACGCTGCAATGAGGGAGGACTCACCCGAGGAAGTAGGGACCGCCCTCATGCTTAGCCAGCGTGCTCTCCATCCATCGCAACTCCCGCTCAAACTCTGCTTGGAACTGAGGCAGCTGTGCCGGGTCGCGGGGCTCAGTCCTGTTGAACATGCTGCCTGCAAGTATCAACGGAAGCAAGAAGCTAGAAGCATCAGCGCAGCATCAGCATCATCAGCGCATCATCAGCATCAGCGCAGCATCAGCAGCAGTGAAATTCAAATTAGGAACTGTGGCAACCGCGCGGAGACAAGGGGCTGACATCTGTCGCACATTTTGCCTGCGCAAGCATGAACAAAAGGAAAGGGCGAGGTGCGCGGGGACGTTCCGGCAGTGACAATTGAGCCCGGAAACGGGTCGCTGCGCGAGGCCACAGGGTTTCTTCTTGTGGAAAGAGTCGACTTATCGTGATGAATCACCATCACTGCACAATCACTGCTCGAGAAGCAGGTACAACAATTGTAGCGTGTAATGTCCAGGGTTGCCCATAGACGATGCTATTTTAAGGACTGCAGTTTTCGCTCTGATGCTGATGGCTTGGGATGCGAGCGTCCTTTAATGCTGCTCCCCTGTTTTAGCACTCAGTTGCTTCCAGTGTTTTCCTACTGCTCTGCTCACTATACACACAACACATGCACTGGTGTGCTTGAACCGCCATCTTTAAACTTCAAAACACTTGTTTCCGCTGCTACCTCCCAAGTGGTACACAGTTCCCAGCTTGGTCATGATCCGGCCTCCTCGCCGCTCCTCAGAGGTTTTGACGATCACTATATGTGGAACTGGCCAACCCTACTACAAAGGGTAGGCACTGAATGACAGTGTGGACTTCACTGGTGGCAAGGCCACACGCTCAAAGTCATACACTTCATGCCACGCACGTGGAAGGCCACACGCTCATGTGTCACACTTCATGCCACGCGCGTAAAATGCCACGCACTTGTGTCACACACCTCATGCCACGCGCTCATGTCACACACTTCATGCCACGCGCGTGGAATGCCACGCGCTCATGTCACACACTTCATGCCACATGCGTGGAATGCTACGCGCCCATGTCACACACCTCATGCCACGCGCGTGGAATGCCACGCGCTCATGTCACACACCTCATGCCACACGCGCGGAAAGCTCCACGCCCTCATGTCACACACCTCATGCCACGCGCTCATGTTACACACTTCATGCCACACGCATGGAATGCTCCACGCGTTCATGTCACATGCCACATATGGGATCGGCGTTGGCTTACGTAGCGCACGTTGCATATTGCGCTATTGCAGACCCTCATACAATGCTATATGCCAATCTATAGGGACCGGCATTGGTAAATAGTGCTATTAATATATAAGCTACATAACCCTACACGGCACTGGAACAGGTGACGTAAAGCGCTACATGCCGATTCCTACACACGTGTGAGATGCCACGCACCGCATCTTACATGCCTTCTGTCTCACGCCGCATCTCACATGCCTTTTGTCATGCGCTGCATCTCACAAGCCTCTTGTCACGCGCCCCATGCAACGTGCCCCATGCAACACATCCCATGTAACAAACTTCCTGACAATCTTTCATCACTTGCGCAGCAACACATGTTGTGGCAGCATTCATCTCCAACGCTGACAGACAACACTGTAAGCACACCACTGGCACAACCTCTGAAGGAGGATGGCAGCGTTCATTCCCCAACATTGATCCACTGGCACAACCTCTGAAGGAGGATGGCAGCGTTCATTCCCTAACATTGATGGACAGCACACCACTGGCACAGCCTCTGAAGGAGGACACCATCAGAGTGCTCTTCCTACCATGACCTCTAGCCAAGCAACCCCCACATCACGTCTTGAACTTGAGGCCAGGGGTGCCTACCTCCTTGTCTGAATCATGAATTTGGAAGAAAAGGCCTGAAAACATGAAAAGAAAAGAATAACTATGCAGGCAGTGAACACACTCCCCACATTTTAATAAGGACGTCCCGGGGAAAAACTGGCAATGCCCATCCTTCCTGACACAGGAGGTGACTTTGTGATGCACAGTGTCTGGGGCATCGGCAGGACCTTTCTGTAGCAGACCCTCCCTTGTTAGCGCATGCATGGGCACGCCAGTGCTTGCCATGCAAGCTGCTCTGCCATTCGTCGCTCACTCACTCCCTCTGGGCAAACAGCAGCAGACCATACACTAGAGTTTCCCTCATCCACACACCAGGGCAGAGGTGCAGGGCCTGCTCCTCATCGCATCAGCAAACTTCCGAGCCTCAACCTATTTATTCACGGAGCAACACACATCTTCAATGGGACATAAATAAAACGTCCTATTGCAACTGGAATTATGCAAGTCCGTTGGTTCAGCAGCAAGCTATTGGAATTATGCAAATCTGTTGGTCCAGCATCAAGCTGGAATGTTCCTCAGGTGGACTGCGGAAGTCCCCGGAATGGGCACCCCCAGACCCCCGACCCAGCAAGGGCATCCGCATAGGTATGCTGACAATGTTTGCGTCAACTGGAGCTGTACCCCTGACCCAGCAAGGGCATCCGCATAGGTATGCTGACAATGCTTGCGTCAACTGGAGCTGTACCCCTGACCCAGCAAGGGCATCCGCATAGGTATGCTGATAATGCTTGCGTCAACTGGAGCTGTTTGGGGGGCCTGAGAGAGCCGAGCTTGGAAAGTCAAAATCAAAGCTTTTAGAATTTTTGCCCCCAAAATTTGCCTGCTGTACCCCAGGTCACCAAAACCTGATAGCCACAGTAACAAATTTTGCTTAGGAAGCATGCCGAGTTTCAGGGCGGATGGTAGGCTGGCCGGCTCAGGCCAAGAACTGCCTGCAACAAACTCCCAAAATTTACTACCGCACCACCCACTGCCTCCCACGCCCCCCTGACACTGCAGGGCTGCCAGGCAGTTATCTTGCGAGGGAGCCAAAGTTTCAGGGCGGGGGGTGGGCGGGCTGGGTACGCCTGGGCAGCCTGGTGTGGACCTTAGCATGATTGGGGCTTCGCCAAAACGGGGATACTTGAACATGGACTTGAACCCAGCGGAGCCTACCTCCTGCCATGAACTTGAACCCAGCGGCGCCTACGTCATGCTTCGTCTCCAAGTCCTCCATGATTGTCAGGGCCTCTTGGCGTAGGCTGGGGTCAGCCGGCAGCAGGGGCACCTCTCGAAACCTATCCTCCATTTCCTGCCGTGTAACACATACATAATGTGGACCTTTGGTGACGCTTCTTTTGGTGTAGGCTGGGATCGGCTGGCAGCAGGGGCACCTCTCGAAACCTATCCTCCACTTCCTGCAGTGTGACGCACACATAAGCAAATTCAATCTTATGGTGACGCCTCTCGGCAAAGGGTGAGGTTCGCCGGCAGCAGGGCACCCCTGGGAACCCACCCTCCATTTCCTGCAGTGTGACGCACAAATATGCAAATTCAATTATAAGGTGGCGCCTCTTGGCATAGGGTGAGGTTCGCCAGCAGCAGGGCACCCCTGGGAATCCACCCTCCATTTCCTGCAGTGTGACGCACAAATATGCAATTTCAATTATAAGGTGGCGCCTCTCGGCCTGCCTGGGATGGGGTTCGCCGGCAGCAGGGGCACCCCTGGGATCCTATCCTCCATTTCCTGCAGTGTGACACACATATGCAATCTATGGTGACGCCTCTCGGCATAGGGTGATGTTCGCCGCCAGCAGGGGCACCCCTGGGAAACAGTCCTCCATTTCCTGCAGTGTGACGCACAAACACACACATGCAGAATGTGGACCTTTGGTGACGCTTCTTTTGGCGTAGGCTGGGGTTCGCCTGCAGCAGGGGCACCTTTTGGAACCTATCCTCCATTCTCTGCAGTTACATACACACACTGTGGACCTCATGGTGACGCCTCCTAGAACAGACTAGGACTGAACGGCAGGAAAACTTCCAAGGCCCTGTCTTTCATTCCTCTCAATAAAATGGGCAGTCATCCAATCAAAGCATCGTCCAACGTGCTCACAACATGTATGCAGGCACCTGCGTGCGCTGACAAGGATCCCACACAAAGACCTTGAAATAGCATCGGGTCTGTCTATTGTTCCTTGATGCACGATTAGCATGACAAGAAAAAAATTATGACAGAATCTTGAGATCTGCTTTTGGGCAGCCACTGGCCTCAAACTTAAACCCACCTACAGGTAAATTATAAATGGTGAGTTTTCAGCTTCTTTATACAGAATTGGATGATTCTTGAATACTATTTCCTGCTCAATTTTCACCAAACACTTCTTGCGCTTCTTACACCAAAAAATATGGTGTGCAGCCTCCTGCACTTACGCTGGCATTTTGACGGCATAATCTCAGCCATAAGACTAGGGGCCGATGCAATAATTGGATGTGATGGCGAGGTGGGTGGATGCTCATCCCGAGGAGCGCAGCACCAGGCTGCAGGGGCGCAGAGCTGGGCTTAGTACTTATTCAAGCATACCAACCTTCACTGTGAAGTGGCCAAAAAAAACTGGACAGCACATCAAGATGGCCTGGGGAACACATCAAAAGGACCTGGTTGGCAACCACAAACATATTAGTTATGGGAGCTGATGTCCCAACGGGTCAAAAATATTTTTAAAACATGAACTCTTGGGCACTATGGAACCTGCTACTTACCAGCAGTATGTCTTTAGACTCCCAAATGACTTCCCTCTGGTTGTTGGAATCTGTGAAGCTCATGGCAGGAACCTGCACCCACAGCAAAGCAGGAGGCGGCAAACAAGGACAGGTTGCTGAGTGTAAAATCATGATGAGGGTTGGCCTGTTCCGTACACCTATGACAAAAATAGCATACGTCCAGTGCTACGAAATCTCTTTGTGTAGCACATAATACGGGCAGATGCAGGAACTTGCCAACCCTTTGTTGTGCCGTTGATGAGAGAGCAATGGAATCAGTGCGCAAATACAACTTTCGTGACCAGCCAGGGCAGGCGAGTGGTGCAACACATGAGCAAAATGAGCACTGGAAATGTGTGATGAACAGGACAGGACAGACAGCGCAGTTAAAGAATAAGCAAAATTCCAGAAGATGGTCATTCAAAATTGAGCCAGCATGATCTGCCTCAAACTCTCCCTCTGCTCAAGGGCGCAAGGATTGCCACACACTTCCAGAGCATCTGGAGGGCATACGTGGCCCCAATGCAAACTCGGATTAGCTCCGCATATGGGAGTCTTTTTGATTGCAGGATTTGTGTACACAAAGATCTTGACAGGCTGGAAGCAGATAGGGATGGGCCCTAAAAGTTAATCATATGCATTTTGATGGTGACCCAAGCATGCTCACATCTTACTGTAAGATAAGCTGTTGGGCACAAACATCAGCAAGTGCACTTTTGAAAGCAAGCACAGCTAGAGCCATGCGATGCAGGATCACCAAATTGAAACGCGCACCTTTTTGGTTGGCACCAGCTGCATGTACCACTCCGGCTTGTTCTGTAGGCTCACCAGCACTGTGTCATAGGGTACCTGCTTCTCCTCTAGAGCAAGCCAGACCTGTTATATATTTGCATGCAAAGTACAGGGGCTTGAATCCCAAGTTTCAATCAGCACAGTCAAGTCAAATGAACCTATCGCCAAAACTGTGTCACATGGAAGCTGCTGCTCCTCTGGAGCCAGCCAGACCTGTCAGTAATTGGCATTCTAAGTAAGGATCACGGTTACATGTTTCAAGCAAACAAGGAAGACCCAGCCGGACGTGTCAGCATGCGACATCTGAGGTTGAGGCCCTGTTGCGAGTTTGAATTAAGCAAAGCCCTGCCTTTTAACGGTCAATGCCGTAGCAAGCAAAACGTGCTATACAATGAAGCTTACAAAAGGTTTGCATAGGCAAGAAGCGTTTGCAGCATGTGCAGCAAGATTCTCTGGTCAAGTGCACAGGTCTAGGAGAGGCTTCCTGAGAACACACAGCGGTTCCAAAACCATGTCTTTACGCTCCACCCTGAACATCCGACTTGCAAAAGGCATCAACCTTCATTTGCTGAGCTGCTGCAACCAAGTGAGAATGAGAGCAAGCAGGCTCATGAACACGATGAGGCGCAAACGGCCACTGAACACTGTCCACCTGTCTGTGCTGCTCATTTTGGCTGAGAACCTGCCCAGCAAGGCATACCTAACATGTACTCAAGCACGTGCGGTTGCATCAGGGAGCAACTGCTCTTTGACCTCTTTCACCTTACTGCATTTATGCACAGAGCAATGTGCAGTGTCATGACATGCATGCACATCACCACCAAAATGCATGTGCGCACCCATGTGGTGCCCCAATTGGCAGCGCTCCTCAACAACTGCTACTCACGCGCTCACAAAACGGGCACCATGCATTTGTGTCCCGGATGAGGACGACAGGCTTGGTGGAGGTGGTCAGGGAAGCGAGCTCTGAAGGGAGGGTGTTGGGCTGAGAAATGGCTGGCTTTGCGCCTGGGAACACCTTGAATGGGTAGTGCCCATTGCTGCTGACAGTCTCCTCAATTTCCTGCCACTCAAGGGAAGTAGTAGCTGCTGCAGAGGGCGTGATGGAGCTGCGTGCAAGTTTCCGTTGTGTCCTGGGACCCACACATCCTGCTAATTGGGGCTTGGACCTCAATTGCCTCTGGTGTTGCAGGACGAGGGAGGGGGAGGGTGCTGTGGGGCCTAGCACTTTATGTCCAGACATGCTACACCTGTGCTGGAGCAGCTCGAGAAAAATCAATGTCAGCCCACCACACTATATACTACTTGTTAGGACAATTGTCGACATAGTTGCAATTGCAACGTGTGTTCCATCTAATAGATCACACACACACACACACAAAAGTTCTCCAACACTTTCGGAGTTAGGGTACCGAACTGATCGATTCCTCAATTAAAACGTTCAATTACACCCACTAATTTTGGAGGAACCATTCCTGGCCTCAGGGGAAGTTTTCGAATCCTGGGGGATGATTTTCATCCTCGAGGCAGATAAATAAGTTAAAGTACGCGGCGAAAAGAGTAAAATAACAAATAGGATCCCAGATCTGGGTGTCATAAGCATGCTGCACAGTCTCTAGAGGCCAACCTAATTAGACTTATAAGTGTAGTCTGAGAGAACAGTGACGAAACTCTTTGGGCGTGCGCAAAATTTGTGTCTTCAGCCTGACATGTTCAGGACAGGTGACCTTCCCTTGAAGCACGCAGCCAGACATGCACTGCGCGGTCTTTGTTTGTTTGTTTGTTTGTTTGTTTGTTTGTTTGTTTCTTTCTGAATCATCCCTAAAATCGTGGTGTGCCCCGAACCGCAGGTACCCTTAGGCAATTCACACACAGGCACAAAGGCAATCCCTGGACGACATTCCAAGACTGCACTCCCAGGATTTGCCTGGAACTTTTGCAAACTGGGAAAATGATATTTCATAAACATCTGCATACTCAGAGTTGTGATATATTTGTGCAATACTTAGGGCTGGTGCAGCTGCAAGGTGACAAAATGCGCTTTGTAGTGCAAATCCTCTTTGAGGCGGGCTCGCCTATCGCTACAATAAATTTTCTGAAGGGTTTGCATACTGGTGGAAAGGCAGATGCAAGGGATAAAAAGAAACTGCATGCTCATATCTTGAAAACATTCCTCAAGGTTTGGAGGTGTGTACTTCCCTCTTACCTTTCGGTGAGGGAGACTCACGGCTCTTTGAGCCAATGCGTCCCCTTTTCCTTAATTGATGTAGCTACTCTATCGGAAGTGTTTCTCGCTGCCTATGTGGTGTTCCTTTTCTTGTTCTTTTTCTTCCTAAGGACAATGTGGCACATGTGTCAAAGGAAACCTATGTCCGCTGTAGCACACGTCCGCAGTACCCAGGAAGGTCAGGGTTCTAAAGGAAACATACATCTGTAGGTATTTTCAAACACTTCGGAAACCCAAAATGCTATAACAGCCGTCTGCAACCTCACATGCGCCACAGCACATGTTACAGCAGACCTGTTTGCACCTCCAGCTCCCATGATCTTTTAAGAGGACTGTTGACTGAGAAGCTGAAGTGCCTTATAAAGAAAGGAGTAAAGAAAACCATATAGACAGCATGAACACAATATATATCAATTTAAGGACAGAAAATACTTGCTTGAAAAAAGAAGGTGTGACACCAGGAAATAAGAAGGAAAGCTGATGTGGGTGTGGAGGGACTTTAGCAGCACCTTGGCTCCAAGGCCCATTTTTGGGGATTTGTTTTTACTTTCTATGGCATGTCTAGTAGTGATAAGTTTGTGTTTGCGCTGTACAGAATGATCATTAACCTTCAAAGCAAGCTTGTTGGCTTCAAAAGCCTCAAAACCGAGCTCTATAAGGGGCTCTAATGTGAGAGGGCGTAAATGACCCCACCCACAACTAACAGATGGTATGGGGAAGAGCTTGAGCTGAAGCCTTTGTTAGATGGCGACAGAGGTCACGTTGCTGCTGCTTGGATGTCTCAAGCTGGTTCTTCAAGAAGGAAGGCAGAAGGAGGGCTGTGCCTAGCGCTGAGTGCTCCTTGTCTTCCCTTGTCCCCGTTCTATTATTCAAGGGAGTTCATGGATGGCAATTTTCATTAGAACAACTAGTAATGCATCAGGGCGCTTGCTTTATAGAACCTGTAAACTCCCCAAAAAGAAAAAAAAGAAAAAAGAAAAAACTACGTAGGCAGAGAAAACTCTCCCTACATCAATTAAGGAAAGAGAGACACATTGGCTCAAAGAGCCGTGAGTCTCCCTCACCAGAAGATAAACTCCCAAACAAGAAAGAAAGAAAAAAATAATAAAGAACGAAAAAGAAAGAAAGAAAGAAAGAAAGACAGGCAACGCTTGCCAAGTCTGGTCGCGCGCATTAAGGAAATGTCAACTGTCCTGAAAGGCAGGGGCCCCACCACACAGACCAAGAGGAAGAGCAAGCACAGAAGTCTACTCCAGCAAGTTGGCCCCCACCATGGGACCTACGACACGACTGTCAGGCAGGCCCTGTCTAGCAAGCTTAAGACCCACCCCTAAGTCCTACGCATGCCCTCCAACACCCCAACATGGGCCCCCCTCTTCCCTTTGAGAGCCAACCAAGATTGGGATGCGAGCATGGAGTTAACACTCATCAAATAGACCCCTCTCTTAAAACATTTTCCCTCAAGGTTTCCCAGGCCAAAAAAAGCTCACTCCTAGTTGCCCTGACGCAATTTTTTTATTTGTTCCAATGAAAAAGAGCCAAAGATCAACTCCAGGTATCCATTGAGAAGTAAGGAGAGGGCATGGGGGTAACAGGTATCGCTCGGCGCTAGCCTCAGCCACTCTGACGAGGCAGAGGCCCAAGAACTAGCTTCCTCCAAGCAGCAGCACCGTGACCTCTGTCGCCAACTTACAAAGGCTTCAGCTTAAGTCACCCTCCATTAGTTACCCTCCATTCGGGTGGGATCATCTGTACCCTTCACACTTTTGAGCCCCTAAAAAGAGCTCAATCTTGACTCTCATAAATCCACCAAATTACTTTGAGGCTTCATGCTCATTCTGTCCAATGCGCTTAAAGAGAAGATAGACTACATAGGCAGTGAAAGTACTCCCCATTTCAAATATGGAAAAGGAGATACCTAGGGCCGAGACACCATGTATCCCCTTCACCAAAAAAAGGATGAGATCAATGGGATCTGGAGGGTTACAAGCAGTACACTGTGTTTAAAGAAAAAAAAGAAAAGAAAAGAAAAACTACGCAGGCAGTGAAGACACTCCCCACATCAATTAAGGAAAAGAGGATACCTAGGGCCGAGGCACTGTGTATCCCCTTCACCAAGAGAAACAAAACAAATAAGTCAATGGGGATCAGGAGGGTTACTAGCAGTAGCCTGTGCCTGATCTTGGTGACGAGAGTTGAGAGGAGTCGTCTCAAAAGCACATCTGGTGCTAGCAAGTTTATAGGAGTACTGGACAAAATGAGCATGAAGCTTCAGAGCAAGCTTGATGGCTGTAAAAGTGCCAAGACCAAGCTCTATAAGAGGCTCCAAAGTGTGAGGGGTGTAGATGACCCTGTCCACACCCAACAAAGTGGTATGAAGGATAACTTAAGCTGCTGCCCTTGAAATATGGTGACAGAGGTCACAGTGCTGCTGCTTTGAGGCCTCAAGCTGATCCTTGGGCCTGGTGTCGTCACAGTATTTGACCTCCACAAGATGAATGTGCCTCTGTCCTGGAAAGAGATGGCTAGGGTGACGGACCTTGGAAGTAGGTGGAGTGGCTGTGGCTGGCGCTGAGTGCTCCCTGTTCCCCCCACGCCCCCTCTGCTTCTCAACGGATACCTGGAATTTGCCCTTGGCACTCTTTTCATTGGGACAACTAATATAGCATCATGGGACTATGGCGAGGCACCTCCACACGGTGTCCACACAATGAAAATGGAGACAGCGGCTTGGGACACTCAGAACGCTCTTTTGTGTGATCGCTGTTCTTGTGATGAGATTCAAGATGAAGCTCATGTCCTGTTGGTGTGCAGAGACGCAGATGTTTGTGCTCTGAGGAGAAAGTATGCTAACCTGTTCAACTGTTTCTCTGGTGATGTTTCAATGGAGCAACCTTCTTTACAACAAGCCAGTGTCCAGGATGTTTCTGATTTCCTCTTGCAACACAAAAACAAGCTTTTTGCGTTCGTTTCTGAGCTTGTGGACATTATGTTGACTGGCGAGGACCAGTCACAGGCCGATCAGCCGAACAGTCTGGCTGAAGGTCCCCCCACGTAAATCTGTAAATCTGTAAGCTGCCCTTGTAGGCATGTACAGCTATGTAACCCTATCCTATCCTACCCTTAGCTTTTTCCTTCTTCATGAATTAATTCCCGGGGGGGGAAGAGGGAGCACTCAGCGCCAGCCACAGCCACTCCACCTACTTCCAAGGCCCGCCACCCTAGTCAGCTCCTTCCAGAACAGAGGCACGTCCATCTTGTGGAGGTCAAATACTGTGAAGACACCCGGCCCAAGAACCAGCTTGAGGCCTCCAAGCAACAGCACCGCGACCTATGTAGCCATCTTTCAAGGGCCTCAGCTCAAGTCACCCTCCATACCATTCTGTTAGGTGTGGGAGGGGTCATCTACACCCCCCACACTCTGGAGCCTCTTAAAGAGCTTGGTCTTGACACTCATACAGCCACCAGGCTTGCTCTGAAGCTTCATGCTCATTCTGTCCAGTACGCTTATAAACTTGTTAGCACCAGACGCGCTCTTGAGAAGACTTCTCTCAACTCTCATCGCCAAGATCAGGCACGGGTTACTGCTAGTAACCCTCCTGATCCCCATTGACTTCTTTCTTGTTTCTCTTGGTGAAGGGGATATACGGTGCCTCGGCCCTAGGTATCCTCTTTTCCTTAATTGATGCGGGGAGTGTCTTCACTGCCTGCGTAGTTTTTCTTTTTCTTTTTCTTCATGAATTATTATTAGGCACAGATTGCGCGGTGCATGGAGAGCTGTTGAAGGAGTGGATCCGCGAACAAAAAACAACAAACTCTGTTGAACTGGCCACATGTCAAGCAAAATGTGCGCAAGCCTATCTGGCTGCCAGGGTATTTGCATCTGGATTTGCCTTGGCATGTCATGCATAATGTTAGTAGGTTCAGGTTGAGAGCTCACACTTTGACTGTGGAAACTGCGTCTTAGGAGGATGGGATTTCTCCGGTGTGTGACAGATGCTCATGCGGGCAAACTCAAGATGAGGCCCATGTTCTCTTCATGTGTAGGTATGAGGGGCTGTGTTCTCTAAGACAAAAGTACTCCGGGTTATTTTGGACTTTATCTGGCGATTTTTCACCTGCATATCCTTTCTTGCAGCATCGACTTAGTGTCCAGGCTGTATCTAATTTCCTCTTGCAACGCAATAAGAAGCTTTTCTATTTCATGTCTGAGATTTTGGATTTGCTGTTGGCTGGCATGGACCAGCCACAGGCCGATCAGCCGAACAGTCTGGCTGAAGGTCTCCCTGTGTAAACTAATCTAATCTACATGAATTATTGCTTTTTTACAGTTGCAGTAAACCGTTTAGAAGACCGGAGGCCTTCTTTTTCCTGTAAGTACGCTTACCTATTCAAATGCCAGTTGAGTGCTGCAGTGCTTCTCTGGTGATTTTTCAATGGAGCAACCTTATTTACAACAAGTGCGTGCCCAGGCTGTGCATGCTTTCCTCTTGCAAACACAACAACAAGCTTTATTTGTTTATCCCTGAGCTTATGGACATTATGTTGACTGGCGAGGACCAGTCACAGGCCGATCAGCCGAACACTTTGGCTGAAGGTCCCCCCGTGTATATTCAAATATTCTTCCTGTAACCTATCCTATCCTTACCTAAATCCTGTAAGCTGTACATGAATGTGGCATGTTTTTTAAGAAACACTTTGAGCAACTTCTACGCTTCCTATGTCGCACTTTTTGACTGATGGCTTAATTTGTAAAACCTGTAAACCTACGCTTCCTATATATCTCTGTTTTTTTTGCAACGCAAAAACAGTTGTAGACTTCAAGCTTTTCTTCCAGTTTCAAGCTTAGGTCTGAGGTGGTGCACTTCAATTCCTCTGGGTCGGACCTGCCTGTTTTTCATATTGGGGGGGTGCCACTGGCACACAAGGAGTCTTTTAGATACCTTGGCATGATGTTTCACAAGTGCATGAGCATGGCCAAGTCCTCTGATCATGCAACTGGCCCCTTCATGGCGTCTGCCTTTCAGGTTCGTCAATTTGTTCGTGAGAATTTTCTGGCAAATAGGCCGTACGTGTCTCTGTGGCTTGGGAAGACGTATATGGTTCCAGCTGGGATGTATGCAGGCCAAGTGTGGGGCACTGAACACATTAAAGCGGGCAAGGAATTCGCAAGTGATCTGCAAGTGCGGCACATGAGTCATGTTAAGAGCACGCTGGGTGTTAAGCGTACCACGACAAACTGGGCTGTCCTGAGGGAGTGTGGTCATGAGCCGCTTCAGTTTTACTGGTTTAGGTCTGTTGTCAAAATGTATAATAGCATGCTGAGGTCTAACAGTGAGACGTTGAGAAGAGTGCTGAAAGCAGATTTGAATATTCATTCGCGTGAGCCAGCCTGCTGGACTGCTCAAGTTTTAGATGCTTTCCAAGGCTTACGGCGCTGTGATTCCTTTGCGCAAGCTCTGCGGCAGGGCACTCCTATCCCTATTCAAGAGTTACTGATGACCTCAGACACAGGTTACGGGCAGTGTGGAGAGATGTTGAGGGAGTGAACCCGCGGGACACATATAGTAAGCTGGCAACTTACCAGTCTCTTTTTGCAGTGCCTTTTGACCACAATGTGCGTGCCCCTGCCCGTTTACCAAGGCACATGCATTTGGATTCGTCTCCACATGTCATGAGGAATGTTAGCCGTTTCAGACTTGGGGCACACACACTGAAGGTGGAGACAGCAGCCTTGGATACTCGGAACGCTCTTTTGTGTGATCGCTGTTCTTGTGATGAGATTCAAGATGAGGCTCATGCCCTTTTGGTGTGCAGAGATGCAGATGTTTGTGCTTTGAGAAGAAAGTACGCTTACCTGTTTAACTGTTTCTCTGGTGATTCTTCAATGGAGCAACCATTCTTACAACAAGCCAGTGTCCAGGATGTTTCTGATTTCCTCTTGCAACACAACAACAAGCTTTTTGCGTTTGTTTCTGAGCTTATGGACATTATGTTGACTGGCGAGGACCAGTCACAGGCCGATCAGCCGAACAGTCTGGCTGAAGGTCCCCCCGTGTAAATCTAAATCTAAATCAATTGTGCATGCCACCCGCATACCTGAGGCTTGTGTGGGAAGGCGTGGTTTTGGGTTAGCTGTGATAGCTGCCAACTCTTGCTTTGACTACATGAGCTTGTATGAGGACTCAGAAAATTTACAGTGCATTTGGATTCGGTGCAACAAAGCCTTGATTGGGTTTGAGGATGATGTCATGCTTTGTGCAGCTTATGTGGACCCGCAAAGTGCACAATTTTTGCGTGATGATGTTACTAACTCTTTCTCTACCTTGTTTGATGAGTTTTCGTGTGCTGCCCAGGTAGCCCCGCATTTCCTATTGTGCGGGGACTACAACGCGAAAATTGGTGGATTGAGTGAAGTCTCTGATGCTCATGGTGGCCTCCTCACTGCGTACCCTGCCCTGCTAAATGCCCGTCGATGTAAGTGTGCCAGTATCAACACTGCTGGCAGGCTGCTTATAGATTTTGCCAGCGCTGCTGATTGTATAATAGGCACGGGCAGGGTACAAGGAGATGATGGTCAGCCTACTTTTGTTGGATCCATTGGCCAGAAAGTTGCAAGTAGGCCCGATCATGTGCTGATGTCCGGCAGAGTTTATCAGGCTGCCGAGAGTGTTCACATTCTTCCTGTCAAGCACATGAGTGATCACTGTGTCCTGAGTATGAATTTTCGAGTAAATGATGCGGGAAGTGAAGGCACTGACTGGAACTTGCAACCTCCTCATGTATGTAGAGGAGGATGCGGGAGTAAAATGGTTCTGAAATGGAACCCTGAGCGTGCTAAAGAATATGCTGAAGTCCTTGCCAATAACAAAGAAATCCAGGAGCAATTTGAACAGGCAGTTGATGAAGGTGATCATGAGAAGGCTTGCTTTTTCCTGCGCTCTATGATTGTGCATGCTGCGACAGATTATAGAGTTGGCATGTCTAAAAACATCAGCGTCTGTGCACCTCTACGTGCTAGTCGTATTGGTTCTCGCTATCCTCCTTGGTTTGATGCTGTGTGTAAACAGAAAAGGAAGGTTTTTAGGGAGGCTGTGCAAAGCGGTCAAGCTGAGCATGCTTGCAAGTTTGCTCACAAACAATTCCGTGCTACTGCTAGGCGAGCAAAACGTGCTTACACTAAACATCAGAAGGCTGAATTCCTGGGTAGGCTTTACAGTAAAAACCCTGAGTTGCATGCCATGCTGAGGCAACCCAAGCGGGCGCAAATAACACCCTTGGCTGAACCAGCCTGGGTTGTATATTTGAATGAGCATTTTCGTCCTGCTACACATCAACAACCACAGCGTCCCCTTCATGGGCGCCGAGGTCTTTCAGCTAGGGAAATTGCAGTGCCATTAGGACGTAATCACCCTCCTGAAGTTTCGTTGCGGCAAGGTGCCCGTGCTGATTGGATCCCTGAGCCTGATTCTGTATCTACACCGAGCTTGGATACTATGCGCAGTCTGGTTGCGGATCAAATTAAGAAAATGAATGGGAGTGCATCTTCTGGTTTTGATGTCATTGCTGCACCTTTTATTAAAGGCGCTATTGTCTTGCGGCCCAAACTCAATGGGCGAGGTACAGAGAGTGTCAATGTTTTAGAGCCCTTCGTGGCTAAGCTTTTCAAGTTGCTCCATGACAAGGCACGCATCCCTGCTTGTTGGAAGCATGCAAAATTAAGCCCACTGTATAAAAAAGGGCCCCTGCTTAACCCGAACAGCTATCGCATGTTGGCAGTCAGTGGCACAATGTATAGGATGTATGCCAATGTTGTACGTGCTTTACTGACTGACTGGTGCCAGGAGGCTAATAAAATACCAGATACTCAGTTTGGCTTCTATCCTGGCCGTAATACACTTCAGCCCTTGTTTATTCTTCGCCATCTGCAGCATGCTGCACGCACTGTGCGATCAAACAACTCGAGTAGATTGCATGCGGCATTCATAGATTTCAAACAAGCCTACGACACCATTCCTAGGGAGGCTCTCTGGCAACACCTCCGCCGCATCAGCATGCCCACTTCTTTGCTGTCGATTATCCAAGACATGTATGCTGCTGATGAGTATGTTTTGAAGGATGGTGCAAAAACTGCACGTGTGCATCCTATGCGAGGTGTTAAGCAAGGGTGTCCTCTTTCTCCTCTCCTTTTTTCACTTTACATCAATGATGTTGACTTGATTGCTGAGGATGTGAGAGGGGCAGTGACTGGCACAGAGAATGTTCGCGTGACCCACATGTTGTATGCTGATGATCTCACATTGCTTTCCAATGAGCCAGGTGCACTTCAAACCATGTTAAGCAGGCTGAATGTGTATGCTAGGAAGAAGCATATCGTTATCAACACCTTAAAGTCAGAGGTTGTGCACTTCAACTCAATAGGAAATAATCTCCCTGTTTATACGATTGGCAGTGACACTCTTGCTCATAAGGACTCGTTTAAATATCTTGGCATGATGTTTTACAGGACCTTGAACATGGCTAAATCGGCAGAAAATGCATCTCGTGCTATGCTTACATCTGCTTATAGGATTCGTCGTTTTGTACGTGAGCACACACTTGCAGATAGGCCGCATGCTTCCTTGTGGCTTGCAAAGACGTATGTTATTCCAGCTGGTATGTACGCGAGTCAGGTGTGGGGTACAAGTTTCATGCAGGCAGGCAAAGAGTTCTCTAGTGCTCTGCAAACTTTGCATCTGAATTTCTTGAAAGGTACCTTGGGTGTGAAGCGAACTACCACTAACTGGGCTGTTTTGAGAGAATGTGGGCATCAACCACTGCAGTACTATTGGTTTAGAGCTGCAGTCAAGCTGTACAACAGCATGCTTGGTACAAATAGTAGTACTTTACGCCGTGTTATGCAAGCCGATTTGAAGTTACAACCTAAGGATGACAAGTGCTGGACAGCGCAGTTATTTCAAGCCTTCCAAGGTTTGCGTGGTTCTGAAATTTTTGAGCAGGCTGTGAGGTCAGGAGGTGCCATTTCCATGAATGATTTTAGTGCAGACTTGAGGTACAGATTGCAAGGAGTTTGGAGAGAAGCCGAGTCAGTGGATCCAAGGGAAAACAACAACAAACTAGCTACTTACCAAGCTTGGTTTGCTACTCCTTTTGCTTGCAACGCTCGCCAAACCTATGCACCCTTGCCTTGGTATATTTTTTTGGATTTGCCTAAGCAAGTTATGCGTAATGTGAGCAGGTTCCGGCTTCGTGCTCATACTTTGAAAGTTGAATCGGCTGTTTGGCAGGATGATGGTACCTCTGTGTGTGACAGGTGTCCTTGCAACCAAACTCAAGATGAAGCACATGTCCTTTTTAACTGTACTGATGAACACGTTTGTTCTCTGCGCCGCAAGTATCAAATGCTTTTTGAACCTTACTTCCATGATATTGTTGAGATGCAACCTTTTTTACTGCATCAAGTGAGCTCTCAATTTGTTTATCAGTTCCTTCATCAGCGAAACGCAAAGCTTTTCCTTTTTGTGTCTGAGCTTATGGATTTATTTTTGGCTGGCAGAGACCAGCCACAAGCCGATCAGTTAAACGACCTGGCTGAAGGTCACCCCCCATTGTAACCATTGTAACCATTAATGTCAATGACTCTGAAGCATTCAACGCAAAGAATGATCTCTTAGCGCCAGAAGCGCCTTCATAAAAATGGCAAAGCCCAAATAAGATCCAGTTTCAATAATGATAATCAAGGAGCTCAGTGTCAAGCAATCTAAGCGCAATAACACGTAGCAATCTGAGAGCATAAATACACTGAGGTGTGTACATCAATCAGGCATGGTTGTTGCTATAATGGTAACCTTAACGCACAGAAAAAAGGTCCTGAGCATTAATAAGCCTTATAGTATCACTCCCTCTCGTCTAATTTGAAAATCCTATCAAAATTCAAAAGGCCAAATAAGTGTATCCAGGCACAAGTTATGCAGCATACATTTAAATACGTGCCAGAGTGAATAAGGTGTGAGGAGTCCAGCAAACTGCTTACAGGAAACTTGGGCTGAAGAGCGCACGCACGTGCACACACACACACACACACACACACACACACACACACACACACACACACACGTGCACACACACACACGCACACACACACACACACACACACACACACATACACACACACACGCACGTGCGCACACACACACGCACACGCGCACACGCACACACACACACACACACACACAAACACACACACAGCATTGCGGCCATTATCTGGTATTTGGGTTGGGATTAGCAAGGAACAAAGTGTACCCTACAAGGGGAGTTGAGCTCAATACTGTGCTGATGAGACACATGAAAGTAGTTGTACAGGAACCTCCTTCAATAATGAAATTATTGTTCAGTCCCTCCACCAGAGTATAATCAATAAACAATGTTAGAATTGGAAAAAAAACTGGGATGAAAGGGCTCCAAACAGACAACAGCCGACCAATAATTGTTGTTACCGAGCGACGAAGCCAAATGACGAAACTGAATGAAGGAATGACAGAGGTGACAAGATGAAAAAATTTGTGTGGTCCAATTTGTGGGGCCAGGGGTGGACCCTCTTGCTTGAAACATGCAAAATGGACCCCCTTTTTTGCAACATGCACAATGGACCCTCTTGCTTGCAACATGCACAATGCACTCTCTCGCTCAAAACATGCATGATGTAACATGCACGGGCATCCTCGACTCTGGCAATTAAGGCTAACTTATTGAGCAGTGTCAAGCTCTTCTCACAAAGCAAGGTTTGCTTCTGGCGAATGCACCAGCGCAATCACTCTCTTCAGACGACCCATGATGGCAAACCACATCCCATTCACACCCTCATCATTTCACACTATATGCCCACACCAATTCACACCCGATGCCCATGCCATCACGCACTCAATTACACATCCCAGTCATAATGTTGCCACACAGCAGGCGCTTATTGATGACAGATGCAAGTCGGGCGAATTGAAAACCTTGCAGGCCACTCACAGCCTCACGTGCATTTATGGCACACCGGTTCACTCCATCTGCTTTGTTTAAGACGCTGCTCGGTCCGCTCCTCGCTGCCTTAGCAAAGGAGGCTTTTTGCCCAGGCCCACTCATTGGCACAGCGCCTTCCGTTGATTGATTGTACCAGTGGTTGTTCTGTGCATGGATCACGCTGCCGTATCAATGAGTAACAGGAGCCGTCACTCCTCATTACACCATCGGGCCCCTCCCCATCACAACATCCACAGTGTGGGACACAAGAGGACAGCTTCCCAGGCGCGCACGCACGCTGGATCCGTGCAACGCATGATGAGATTTCCTTATCCACAGAGGTACAAAAGGAGAGCCTCCCAGGAGCGCACCCTGCACCTACGCAAGGTCCCTCATTCTTGTGCTTCAGCAAAGCTCCCTTGCAGGCATGTACAGAGCTATGTCACCTTTCCTTTCCGTGCCTGCATCTGTGCAACGCAGGGCATGCAAAGTCGCCTCTGCCACTTTGTCCTTCGCTTTCATCCCTACAGCTCTTCCGTAAGTCTTTCTGCAGCACACACATGCTTTGCACATGAGTGCACGCACCTCTTCCACATCCCCGCCTCTGCCTCACCCAATTCCCCCGGTGAATCCCTCTCACTATCACGCTGCTGCATTCCCACGTTCCCTGCGTTCACTCCTAGACTCGGTCCGCTTACAAACGCTTTGCCCACCACAACATGTGCATTGGGTCGAGTCATGCTCTCCCCTCCCCTCCCCTCCCCTCTCAAGTGCCTACCCCACTGGACTCAAGGCATGATGGAGCGGAACAGCTTGGACTTGGTAAAGCTGAGTGCCTTCCAGCCCTTGGGACGCCCCTCAAGTGCAGCAGGCTTCTGGGGGAGGGCAGAGCGCAGAGCGCAATTGGACCCGGCTGCATTGCCAGCAGCAGCAGACCCTGCTGACTGGCCGCCTGCTTTGCCGCTCTCTTTATAGCCTGCTTGCTGCCTAGCTGAGAGATGGCCAACCACAACTTTGTTGCCAGCAGCAGTAGCAGCAGAACCTGGGCCGGCTGCAGCTGCTGTGCCGCCCTCGCAGCGGCTTGCATGCTGCCCAGCAGCAGTAGCAGCAGCAAGCTCTGGGCCGGTTAAAGCTGCTGTGCTGCCCTCGCAGGGACTCGCATGCTGCTCAGCAGATGGCTGGGGGGGCGGCGCGCTAGGGAGGCTGCTGGGCACAGAGGCGGCGTGGGACACCGCAGCAGGCATGCTCTCCACACAGTGCAATGAGGAGCGACGGCTCCTGCTGCCCTGCAATTCAATTGATGGCACAGTGCATCCTGTGTACCATGCAAGGAGGACACAGACTGCAGGGTCAAAAAACAGCGCGCTCCCTGCATGGTGCAATGAGGAGTGGCAGCTCCTCCTGCGGCCACATTGCCGCGACAACGCAGTCCATGCATGGTATAATCATTGAACGAGGAGGCTGTCCACAATGGCAAAATAGTGTGTGCTTTCCGCATGGTGCAAGCAGGACCGGCGGCTCCTGTGGCCCTGGAGCACACTGCAACAGCACTGGATGCCCTTTGTATGGTACAATGGCAAGACAGTGTGTGCTCTCCGCATGGTGCAAGGAGAACCGGCAGCCTAAAGAGAGCATGCTCCCTGCGTGGCGCAACAAGGAGCAACGGCTCCTGTCGCCCACAGTCCACAAAGGCATGACAAAATGATCCATGCATGGTGCAAGCGTTGGTACGATCCATCAATGGAAAGCAGCTCCTGTAGCCCTGCAGGCCACTATGTTGCCTGTGCAATTTGCGCTTTGCATCACACAAGCAGTGAATGAAGACGCAGGCCTGGATGACCCGATCGAGAGGCATGTCAGGAACCACCACCCTGTTTGCAAGACCGTCTTGAAAAACAATTGCACCTCCTTTGACAAACACACCAGCGGCTGTGCAGGCCTGGGTGCCAACCTTAAGATGGTCCACCTGATTGGGAGGCATGCCAGGCGCCACCACCCGATGCAAGTTCTTTGACACACCAGCAGCAATGCAGGCCTGCAAGGAAGACTCATTCGGAAGCCACCACCACCTGACTCAAGGGCATTTCAACGGCAGGGCCCACCTGACTTGAGGGCATAAAAACGCCAAAGGGTTTTGTAAAACGTCTTACAGACGTGTCAGGACCCACCTGACTTGAGGGCATTGAAACGCCGGGGGCTCCGCAGTTTTGGGAAAGAAGTGCCTTCAGTTGGTCTTGCATGGTGGGCATTGCGGGCCGGCCCTGGGTAGTGGCTCCAGCTTCAAACACACAGCCCGCCACGTAGCTTGCGCGGCGGCTGGCGGAGCCGCTGCCCACGCTGCCTGCGCTCCGGGGACTGGATTGCTGAGCCACGCAGCCCATGCTGGGGGCTTCCCGTGTACACACAGGCCTGGAGCTGGAGCGATGGCCGGCAGAGACGCTGCGCATAAGATATGCGCGCGGGCCCGCCAGCTGGGGCTGGCTCCTGACTGTGGCTGGAGGCCGCTTGTACTCCTGCTGCTCTGTGAGCTGCGACTGTGCCACGTAAGCGTGCGCAGTCTGTTGTTGCTGAGCCACACATCCCTGGCTGTGGGCTTCGTCGGTGGAAGAGGCTGCGTAGCTGGAGCGCCGGCTGATGGTGAGGTTGGGCGACTCAGAGTGTGGGGAGATCTGGTCCCAGGTGCCGCTACGACCGTAGCCCTGCAACAAAAAAACACAGGAAATGGATGGACGCGCGTGCGTAGTGAATGTATGCTCAGGGGAAAAGGACTAAAACCCTGCGGTAAAATCATGGATATATGCCCAGGGGGAGAACCGTGTTCTGGTGCCGCTGCGATGGAAGCCCTTCGGTGAGCATAGGATATGAAGCGCGTGTTGCATCACCGTGGAATGATTGGGCCATGACCATTGCCTCACTGTTGCATGATGGGGCATGACTGATGCATAACAGTTGCGTGACTGAGACATGATGGCAGATTGCTGCCGGCAGCTGAGCCTCTGATGACGGCACTTGCAAGGATTAGGATGTCAACAGAAAAAAGTCCACCGCCCTAAGAGAGCAAGAAGAACAGATCGCGGCCTTGTACCACAACACCAGGGCACGGCAAAAATCCAATTCAGTTCAGAGCAAGGCAGATTACTCACATCAGAGGAATCAAAGCATGGCTGGATATACACTCACCAGGGCGCCTGGCTCTTGCTCCGGACCTCCCACCACCTGTTAACAAGCATATTGAGATGCAAGGAGCAATGTAAGAATGCAAGCGCATGACTCGCACACGCAATCACACAATTGTGTAAATCCAGCAGCCTTCCTTGCAGCTTTTGCAAACACGCAGGGCAGATTCAGACACGCCATGTGAAGATGTCTGTAACATGGAGCCTTTCACAAATACGCAGGGCAGATTCGAACACGCCATGTCAAGATGTTTGTAAGGTGAAGCTTTTCACAACTACGCAGGGCAGATTCAAACACGCAATGCCAAGATGTTTGTAAGGTGGAGCAAGGCACCTTCATTCAGGTACACTTGCATACTTTGTGACATGTTTGGCGTTGCATGCAACATGAGAACAAGCAAACAAGGACTGCCTCAGTTGGCACACACTTGAGCAAAGCAAATGCTGTGCAGGACGACAGGTTAGGCTGTGCTTGCCTGATGCTATGGCCATAAAGACATCATCAATGTAACAGGCAACGTCCTATTGGCTAGGAGTATTGAAATCCTTGCAGTTATCCGGCTTCATATAAAAGACACCAGGGGACCCCCCTCATGCACTTGAGTGAGTGAGACAAGTGAAACTGTCACTGAATGTTGAACCAACCTTGGATGGATTGACACCTAATCCCTTATGCATTTGGAACAGGGAAGCTCAAACCCTCAACCCGGGTAACCGCACGAATAATAAAGAAATTGGTCAAATGAGGTCGGGTCAACCCAAACTTTTCTAGGACCGGTTTGGTTAGCACCTGGAAGTTTTTAGCGCGCTTCGGGCCAATTAGTGACACATAGCTAGGTCGAAAACAGCAAGGTCCAAATAACAAGGAGAGAGAGGAGGGAGAGGGGAAGGGGAGAAGAGGCCCATGGGCAACCCGCCTGCTCCCTTTGCCATCACAGTCTCTGCTCACCCGTCAGAAAGTCATGAGATACATGCAAGCCTGCCCTGCTCCTGGCAGCATGCATTGGGATGGCACCATGCAATGAGCTCTCGGGCTGTGTGGCGACCCCTCATGCTCATGCAGGGGAAGCCCAGGCAGTTCCTCCCCAAACCCCACTCCTCTGCCAGACCCCATCAGCCGCCCTCACCCCTCAGGAGCCCTTCAATCCCCTAGACCAGAGGCCTGGTCTGCTGAGTGGACGGAGCAGCACCGGCCCTGAGTTTAGGGTCACTTTAGGGGACCTGCTAGGCGCAGGCTACTGTTGGCAAGGAAGTGGGGATACGTTCAAAGAAATTTGAAACAAGAGGGTAAAAGCTTCTCCTAAAAGTTGAGAGGCGGGTAACAAAGACTTTCGTACATGCAACCCACAAACACTTAAACCTGGCCAGGGGTGCAAGCGAGCTTATTCTTTTGGGCTTAACCCAAGGGTTTTTTTGAGGAGGTCAGGTAGACCCCAGAAATCATAAAGTGTCTCCAGGGCAGCCTTGAAAACCCTTGTAACCCCCTGAACTTCCCTGATTTGGAACATACCTTGCTCCTGAAGGACACGGTCCCTTAGACTAACTCACCCGAATGCTCGCACCGGAGGGCTGGGATATGTCCCCACAACACCGTTGTGGACAAGCAGGGGCCCTGCCTCCTGGTTGCCAAACCAAAACAGCAAAGGCTTCCCATTGCTCACCTGACTGCTTGCACTGGAACGCTTGGACAGCTTCCATGACAGCACAGTGGACAGGCGGGAGCCCTGCTTTCTGCTTGAGTTCCAGGGGGAATCAGCAAAGGGCTCTGGCAAGTACGAGGAGTCGGCATACTTGAAGGGGGAAGCCGCTGCATGAGTTGATCCCTGCAGTTATTTTGATTGAGCACGCAATTGAGCCTTGCTCTGTAGGTGCTCCTGGGGGACTCAGCCAAGGCACCAGAAAACACGAGGCAATCACAGACTAAAGTGGGAAGGCAGCCATATAAAATGGTCCACAAGTGAGTGAATCAGATGGCGCACAATTAAATTGCTGTGCTCTGAGAGGCTCATACCCCTCAGTGAAATAAGGTTGAACGCTATGAGTTGCTGCTCTGGAAAACCAACTGTGCGAATCGTAAGGAGCGTGTGTGGCTTGGCCAAGTGTGCAGGTTGTCCTTATTTGCACATGGCCCTAATCATGCATGCATCGTAGGTAATATATTTCTCTGGGACTCGTAAGAAGCGTGTGTGGCTCAGACATGTGTATGCAGGTTGTCCTTACTTGCGCAAGGCCCTATCATGCGTGCACCATAGGTATTTAGTATCTCTGAATCAAAAGCAGCGTGTGCGGCTCAGACATGAGTATGCAGGTTGTCCTTACGCACAGTGCTGTGCCCTTACGGCTGACGGCGTCAGGCGTAAGTTACGCTACGTAACGTAATTTACGGTTTTTACAGTAAAAAATAAAATTCTGCCGTAAATGACGGTAAAATGTTTTTTGACGTATGACGATTGGGCTTGTCCATTATTTACGGCAAAAAACCGTCAAGAATTACAGCAATTGTAAAAAATATCCACTGAAATGCCAAATTCAGCATTTGGAGAGGGGCAAGCAGCAGACTCGATCTGGCCCTCTTCTTCATGTTTCTACACGGCTGTGAATTCTTTGGTGTACAGAATCTGATTACGGCTTTTGAGTTCACTCGGACGCCTGCAAGTTTATTTACTCGGCAATGAGTTCGCACTTCGGGTCACTCTGAGTTCCTGACGGTGACTATTTCACACCGTTACTGACGATTTCATACCGTCAGGAAAAAACACACCGTAAATAACGGTGGTGTGACGTCAACGTCAAAAAAATACCGTTATTCACGGTGGCAAAATCAATTTACGCCGTTAGGGCACAGCACTGCTCACGCATGGCCCTAATTGTGCTTACACCTTCGGAACTTCATATCATCCTGACAAAATGTTTTTCCTCAGCGAGGTTAAACAGATGTTAGTTGTAAGGTGTACAAGATAGTGCAAACAAGTGTGTGACCCCAGAGCACTAGGAGCAGGAGGCAGTGTACAGAATTCCAGGACAGCAGTGTGTGCCAAAAGCTTGCACCAGAAGTGCCACCCTGCGGTTGAAGGGCACTGTTAGACTGATGCTACAGGATGAGCGCGGCGTACAGTAAGGCTTAATAGGGCAGAATGCCCAAGCGTGGTCAATGCACCATTGTCGATACACATCTCATTGGGGGGGGTGCTTGGCTGATGAGGGGTTGCCAAAGCACTTTCTCTTCTCAGCAGCCATGGTGAGGACAGCTTGCTTTGGTACAGAAGCTTGTCGGCTGGAAATCTGATCAAGGAGATATATTGTGCTCACGACAAAAAGCACAGAGCAAGGAGAAAGAACGTGGCAGGTTCTTAATTCATGGTTGTATTGACTGAAGGCCTTTGCTCCTGTAACCTTTGGCGAGTCACCGAGAATACAATCATAACATGCAAACAATTTTTAAACACAGTAACAACAGTAACTTTACATCATCGGGTGAAGAACCTCATGGCCGCTGTCCGAAGCGTACAAAGCCAATGAGCTCATCCCTGAATGACCACATGCACTTCATACTTGCTTCACTGCAGACCATCTGCATTTTGGATGTGCCTCACTTCAGATCAAGGCAGAGCACATCACACAGGGCATTGGGAGTAGACAAATAAGATGGGGCGGACAATGGAGGTGGAGGCATAGGGAGCAGACAGTTAAAATAGAGCAGACAGTTGAGATGGAGGCAGAGAGGGTAGAACCAGGGCACCTTGCACTCACCTTTGCTTGATATCGTCCAGAGTCTTCAGAAAGTTGCCTCCTGTGCCCCACTCCTAGATTACAGGACGACAAGGTGCGCATGCTCGCTGGATCATAGGTGTCGTCCATCTGGGGTAAGGATGTGTACACCATGGTAAATTGTGGGATTGCTGGGTCTGGAGTCTTGGGAAAAAGGGGCATTGAAGGTAGCTCGCAACAGTCATGAACAACCCAGGAAGCATGCATGTTATGTTGTTTGAAGGCATAGCACATGGCAGTTCAGTATGTGAGCAAGTGGCCACACCAGTCTTCCAGCACTTACTGCCAATGAATTAGAGCCCACACCAGCCTTTAAAACTCACTGCCAATGTACTAGTGTCCCCACCAGTCTTTCACTGCCACAAGGCGTGCATTTTTGGAAAAGCCCAAAACATGGGGCGTACTAGCCTTACGATTTGGTCGGCTGTCTTGCTTGCATGGACAACATAGGCACCACGTGAAACTAGCAGTTCACCCTGTTTCAATGGGTTCTTAAGTGTGCCCTGGTAGGGCCATAGACATCGCATGGTGCCAAAGAATTGGCCATCCCCTTCAAGTCGACGGGAGTGTGCACCTGGAGAGACTGCTTTCCGCATGCAACTGGAAGAGCTTATGTAGCCAATTCGTCTGTGGCATAAGCCTTGTCTCCATTCCACAAACAATTGCAGAGCCTGTGTACATGTGTAATGTGAAGATAGAATCAAAATTACCTGCAGCGTTCCCAAATTCACAGAGCTCTTGGACCTAGCTGGTGTCCGTCTTGCCCTTGGGTTATTTTCTGGCAAGTGCGGAGCACCCTCATGCTGCAAATGGAGTGGCTGATTGCTGGCAGCCTGCATGCAAGTTGGTTGCCACATGTTGGCTTGTGTGCTTGACTTGATGTGACCAGTCCCAATGTTCTCCAAAATCCCCCCCAAGGGCGGAGGCCACAGGATCAAAACTCTGCATTTGGCACATTTCAATGGATCACAATACTTGCCTGCTTGCCATCAAGCAGGTGTGGACATGTTCAAACAGGCGCGCACAGAAAGTTGCGGCACAACTCACGGGACAAATGCTGTGCTCAGCGAACGTGACAGACCGCCTCCTCATTTTACTCGGTTCGAAAAGCAGCGGCTCACTCTGCGGCCCGGTTTCTGCAGCAGCCGGCTCCAATTCAAGCGTTTCAGCAACCATTCTCCCTCCCGGAATGCGACGACTTTGGCAAACTCAAAGCCTAATTTAGGAATAGTTTATTTCTTTTGGTCCTTTTCAATGGCACACAAGTGGCGGATATCATCACAGGACGAAACTGGATGACACGCGGTTAGGTAGTGGGGATTAGGACCATTAGGACTTCCTAAGGACTGTTCTCAAGGCTGATTTCCGTCTTCTTCATGGCATACATTTCTACTCACATGCAGTATACTCACATGCAGAGTGTGGGTGACCAGCTGCACACTGACGCATCCATGTACCCAAACTACCAATTGGTATCATTGAAATGGTAGCATATATCGCCACATCAGCAAGTTTCTTCCTACATTGCAAGTCCTTCCTTCACAACGCCACGAGGTTCCATGCCTTGGCCGGCAGTAAGGAGAAACTTTTAACACTGCCGCTCTTAATTCACAAGCTTGAGGCAGTAGTCGTTCACGCTGCCACCTGCTCCAATTGATGCACAGTGGCTGATATGGGAAGGCCAGCACATCTAGATCTGGGAGCTTGGAGTCCACATGCTTATCAGGTAAGGCATGGATGATTTGTTATGTAGCATGGGGCCCTGGGTATGCTGCGGAATTTATCACTGATCAGATAATGTTGCGAAATTCAAACCAACTGTGTCGGAGGAGTGCTCCAATACATTTCCCAAGCAAGGGTCTTGTGGGGCTGCACACAGGTTGATGGAACCCTATGCCTCCAAAACAAGATGGCAATGACTTTTGCTGGTCACCTTCCTTATCCTTGGACCAAGGACCTTGGTAGCACCTTTGTTTAAGTTACAGGTTTTAGAAACAAAGAAGGCCTCCAGAAAGAAAAGAAAAGGAAACTAAGTAGGCAGAGAGAATTATTTTTACGTCAATGAAGGAAGAGGAGGCACATTGCCTCAAAAGAGCCGTTAGTCCCCTCCACCACGAAGTTAAAGAATAGAGAAGGTTAGTGGGGACCTAGAGGGTTACTGGAAGCACCCGGCTCCATGCGGTGAAAAGCATATACTTATTTTCTATGGCCTGTCTCATGGTATCAAGTTTTTGCGCTTAGTGTACGGAATGGGCATGGAGTCTAGTTCAGTAAGCTGGAGCTGGCTTTATGCATGCACTTATTCATTGACATTCTTAAGGACAAGCAGTGTAGGGGTGTTCACCCCCCGAGGTGACTTTCACCAAATGAGTTCAAAATTTGACATTAGGTGTACATTTGGTAAATATGAAGGGCTGCATACTTGGAATTTCAAAAATCGGCCCAGGGGGGTAAGCAGGAGCGCCCCCAACCTTGTATCAGGTCTGATCATGGACGCATCTCACACAATCCCTCATAACTGGCCAGCATACAGTTCAATTCTTGTCATTTTGAATTTGACAGGTGCCTGCTACTGAGACCTTTCTGTAGATATGCTGTTTGTG
The DNA here is from genome assembly GCA_914767535.2 of Dunaliella primolecta. NCBI lineage: Eukaryota > Viridiplantae > Chlorophyta > Chlorophyceae > Chlamydomonadales > Dunaliellaceae > Dunaliella > Dunaliella primolecta. The sequence goes on from OU611766.1 coordinate 2,386,848, forward strand.
GAAGACAACGCCCAAATGGGCAAGCTGGCCTGGGAGATGTGCGTTTTTTGCCATTTTTGGCCACTTTGCTCACACAAAAAGTGGCATTAAAGATGTGGAGGGCTATTTCCCTCTTCCCAGTTAAGCACAGGTTTTTAGCATAGTATGATACAGCAGCACGAGCAATATGGGGCAGAAACAATGCTGCTCAAGGCTAATGCCTGCCAGAATTGTGGTTTTTAATTGCAAAAAATGCACGTTTGGACCCATCCCTGACCAACCATGCAACATTTTTTGGTACTTTTTGTTGCAAACCTATTCTTATAACACAAGGTATCCAACGGCGTGCTGCTTGACCAAACCGGATGACTTTCAGAGTGACCCCCATTTTAGGGTGCTCATTTGCCCAAGTGTTTACACAGAAAATGGGTTTTTAGTGCATAAGGTGCCTCCAGGATGGCTGTTCTGGCATGAAACTCGGCATGGGGGTCCAGCATGGTGTTTTGAAGGGGCTGTGTGTGGGAACGCGCAGGTGCGTGGGTGCCTGCTGGGGGAAACACGCTCATTTTTTAGGGGTAAGGTGCATGCAGGGTGTGGAAGCATGCTGAAGGTGTGTTGATAGTCCTATCATCGCGAAAATTTGCACATGCACAAAAAAATTTAGGAAACTGCCACTAGACAAAGTTCCATTTCCCACTCTTCACCACTCAGTGACTGGGACCAAGCTGTCCACATGCCCTTGTTTGAGCACACCACCATGCACTGCTCCCTGGGCCTTGCACACCATCCCCTGAAACCCTTTCCAGACCTCATAGGTGCCCATAGCAGCCCTACAACACAGGGCCTGCAAGGTTTGGGGCAGCGCAAGGTCAGCTGTCAAGCATTTTGCGTTTTGGTGACGAGCACGCAGGGTGTGTGTCAGGTGTGCTGCAGTGGTGTTCCCAAGCTTCAAATGCGTGCATTTGAACCTTATTGACCCTAGCATATGCTCCTTGAGTGCTGGAGTGCACAGTGCAGGCCAGCTGGGGTGCGTGCATGTGCGACAGACCCCTTGCCACCCACACAGCATGGCCCCAGCAAGCAGCTGCAGCCATCTGTGCGCAGGATGCCCTTATTCATGTCTTGTTACAGGTCTGGGACAGGGTGTGGCAGGCTGTTCGGGCTGCTGCTGGCTCCAGGGTGCTCCTTCCTGCTGGTCAAACCTCTGCAACAGCTGCTGTAGCTGCAGCTGTGTGGAGTTGCTGCCTCAAAGTCAAGACAATGATTCATTTAATAACAAAAACCAAACATGCCCCAAAACCGGCGAGGTTGGTGGCTCGTCAGGAAGGCGATATCGTCAAACCTGTCAAATTTCCGAACCTGACAGCTGGTGCACCGGGGCTCATAAAACAGGTGCAGACGGAATTTTTATTTACATTTAATAAGTTCGATTGCTCAGCTTGAGCTCCACGTGTTTTTTGGTGAGGGGGTCCGATCCATGTCTGGACACCCCCTCCCTGTATCTCCCCAGCCACTGCACCATCCCAGACTCTGAGACCAGTTTTGTCAACCAATTTTGCACCATAAAACTGCTTGAGAAATCAAAAATGAGATTGGAGCAACTTGGTCCGGGTGTGAACACCCCTACAGTGCAAACATGCAAACAAGCCTCTAACAAAGATTGCTCTTCTATAAGGCCGCTTCTTGTTTATCTGTTAGCCTACTCTTTGCCTAAGTATTAACATAGGAATAAAAACACAGGAGGACCAACTCGGCAGGATTAAAAAGAGGACACCTAGGGCCAAAGCGCCGCAAATCCCCTTCGCAAGAAGGAAAAAGGAGGAGGTTAACGGGGATCTGGAGGCTGCTTAGCAGCCTGCTCATAGCTATTACAACGCTCTCGAGAAGACTTCTTTCAACTTTCATCACCAAGATCAGGCACAGGGTACTGCAGGTAACCCTGATTCCCATTGATTTTCTTTTTTGCATGGTGGAGGGGATATACAGTGCCTTGGCCCTAGGTATCCTCTTCTCCTTTTTTGATGTGGGGAGTGTTTTCTGCCTAAGTAGTTCTTCTTTTCTGGCTATTACAATAACAGCACCTCATTCCTGTGTATCCTTGACGAGGAGAGTTGTCGTTTGTCTGATCGACAATGCTTCTGTCACCATGTCTACTCATGGCACATGTTTGCTGCTACGAGAGTATGCTGCAAGTTAACTGCGTCAATTAGCCAGCTGGTTTCATGATAGTGCTTGATTGCACAGCTATATTGGCTCAGACTTGTATACGCTAATCCCAAAACAGGCTACTACTCTTACTATCAGAGCTTGTTACCACACGAGATAAGAACATCAACAATGCCTTAAGAAACATGCTCTGTATATCCTCTCTTATAAAACACACCAGTCGGAAAAAAAAATTGCTATCTCTGCTGCAACAGCGAGAAAGCGATAAGCCCCTCTCTTGGCAATGAGCACCCTGTGTGAAGGCTTGCGCCTGAATCAGGGTTAGTACACACATGGAGGCTGCCCCACCCCCTGGGCTGCCTCAAGTGAGTGCTAGCAGACACTACGCGCCCACCCATGTCCCAAGGAAGAATGCGAGTGTGACAAGGCAAGTCTTGTCCTTGGTGCTGGCGTTGTTTTGCTTGCATGCTGCTTGCATACACACCGGCACAAGCCAGACGGCCCCCTGCCACTTGCAATATGGATAGGACCTTACCTCCAAAGTTATCTACATCCTCGAGGGTCCGACAAGCTACCGGAGGGCAAGCCTTTTGCCCCCTCTGGTATTTGTTCCATTCCTTGGGCAAGTGCCGGGAGAACGCTTGCGTTCTTCCGCAGGGTGGCGAGTAGCGTACCGTCTCTAAAAGCCAAACACCTATTTTCTACAACCATACAAACACATCTGACACTCACGCTCGTTCGTTCTCGAGAGCCCTTATTAGGGTCCAACATCTAACCTCTCCCTCTCAGCCTTCCACAGGTCCATTCTTCCCACAGCTCAAGGATGAAGCCTGTTCTAAGCCTCATCCTTGCTTCTGCCTGCCATTTAGGCCTCCTGAGGCCAGCATATTCCTCGCTTATGTGTTGCTGGCTGCCAGCTTGCATGCTATTGTTTACCATTTTCTCCCCCGCTCTCAGCCCCACACATGCATGGAAACACCATGCCACTCACACATTGAACAATATTTTACCTCTGCACAAACTAAGCACTCATCATGTTGCAAAAACATGCATGCGAAAAAACACTCTGCCTTCCTTCTGGCAGCCGTGCACATCCACTTCCATGTCCAAACTCCTACCCGAAAGGCCAAAACTACCTCCACTATCATGCTCCTGATGCGTGCAGTAAAACACATCAAAGGAAGGCCAGGCAAAAGGAGGGCAGCGCGTGCTGCACTGTGCACCATCATGAAAGCCTCCATCTCTGCTCCACATTCCACCCCTAATCCTCCCACACCTCCCTCTACCAACCACGACCCCTCTTTCAAAAATTTTACTTCCCGGAAGGGGGAGGGGAACCTCTGGCAAAATTTTTCCAAATTCCAGCACTAAAACAATTTTTCCGTGAATCGCAGGTGCCACACACAGTGTCATGGAGAGAAGGCCATACTTGACTCCTCCAAGACCAGTAAAAACACGAACCATTATGACATGATGCAATTTGGCATGCCCTCAAGCTCCTATAATTGCAAGCATGAACAACTTCAAGAGCCTTTCTGTGCCCACGAACCTCCCTCCTACACCCCCAGGAATTTGCATGCCCTCCACTGGAACCTCCATGCTGGAACATCCTCTGTGCTAGACTATCCTACAGACCACAGGACTCTCGCGTGGAAATATCATTCGGAGCCCCAAAGCTCTGCTAGGTATGCTGTTTCTGATGGTTATGCCCCACCTTCCACAGATAAAAACGTCCATAACAGCCATATGGTGCAGCTGGGCATGCCCCCCGAGCCAAAGTGAATTATATTTCGAGCAACAAGGACATGAAAGCTATCACTGCCAAGTGCACGCAATAAATAATGTGATTGGAGCGTGCATTGTGACACCAGAATCTCTCAAAAATTTCATCAGCATCCAACATAGAAATGACCCCAGCCTAGGCTGGCTCTACGCTTATGATGGCTGGCATAGGCTTCTTTGACAACGCCCCTATTCAGTGGCTACTCTCAAACAACCTCCGCCAAACTCTTTTGGACATAGTACGAGTAAACACATCTGCACTATTCTTGACTTACATGCCCAACAGCATGGCTGCGACGCTTTCCTGTGCCGCAGCCATCATCATGCTTTTGCCATCAAAAAATTTCAAGGTCACTGGAGACTGTTAGACTCACTTAAAAATAGCCCTATTGATTTGAACACTGCTAGGGACTTACCTCCCTTCACTACCTTCAAGCTTACTAGTATAAATGAAAATGCAGGAGCTCACACCATCCCTCTGAGCCCACTCTACATGGAAAAGCAAGAAAAAGCTTTCTGTCTGATTCACTCCTTCAACATCATGATGGCCTTAGGTGAGCACATCATCTCTGGCTCCGATGTTCTCTCTCATATCTGTCACATGGAAGACACTCTAGAAAAACGCAACCTGCGAAAACAAATTAATCTCAATCGCTACTACACTCATGGACTAGGCAACTTAAATATCACCATTCTCAACCATTACCTAAGCAAGCTCCCCTGGAACCAAGACAATAATTACATACTCCAGCAAGCCCACCCCCACTGTACCACGGGCCAAAAATCTAGAAATTTGATTGAAAGCACTTTACACCGTGACAGCGCAACATACAAAGATGCAGTCATCCTTGCCATTGCCCATGCAAATGGTAGAAAGCATGCTGTTACTCTCAAAAGGGGCACAGGCACTGACCATTCCACTGGAAGTTATTGTACTTGGTACCTATTAGATTCTTTAAAAGACCATCCTAAACCCCTTCTAACAGACAGTGACTGGACTTAAAGGTAGAATACTTACCCTTCAGGGAGGGAGTGTCTGGAACGACTTGGACCCTAACTCTGACTTACATCGAGCAGGCAGCTCTGTCCCTTTTGACCCAGAATCTTTTGATAACGGAAACAGACCAATTTACATAGACACTACCCCAACTCCAAACTTCCCACCTAACCGCCCCACACAACCCATGGAAAGCTGCATAAACGAAGCCCACACCCACCCCATCCTACAACCTATCCTCATTACAAATGTTACCCAAAATAACAATCACCAAGAGCCTCTTGAAGCTACATTAAACACGCTTAAAATTATGACCATGAATGTCAGAGGTCTCTTCAAAAGCCACTGGGATCTCCGCCATACTATAGCCACCCAACATCCAGATATCTTAGTCCTCACTGAAACCAAAATCCGCAGAAATAACAAACCTCGTGCTTGGATGGAGACCCTCCTTAAGAATTACAAATATTGGTCAGCTTTTGACTGGTCTGGTGGCACCACAATTTGCGTCCGTGACACTATAGCATTAGCCAAACAATGCTCTCCAGCCTGCCTTGACTCTAAAGGAAGAATTGCCTCTGTCATACTCCAGGGAGCCAATGCCAACAATCTTCTACTGCTGGGCACCTACTGGCCCTCAGGTAGCTCTCAGGAAGCCCTCACTAGCAGAATTGAAATGCAAGAACACATCAAGACTCTGATAAACACTTACAGCAACTGCACTCCCATCATCATTGGGGACATGAATGCTACAATTCATGCTAGCGACCGCACCAGCAACATGACCTACCAGGCTGATAGAATGTACCGTGAATCCCTCGTCTCTAACAACTTCTCTCCCTGTAAGGAGGAAACTAACAGACCCTGGACCCACCACCAGGCTATTGGCAAAGAAAGTAATAATAATAATAATACCTACACCTTTAGCCGTATTGACGATATCAATGATCGTGATATCATATCATACTTCCTTCTGAGATTGCACATCAATGCCCTCCCTGCACCACCCATGAACTAGGCTCTCTCAGCCACCATGTCCCACTTGTAGCCAACATACCCCTCAGCACTCTCAAAATTCACATTCCTGTCCTTGTAAACACACACACTCCCCTTTTCAAAGCCCTCAGAAAGTCTTGATTCGCCCACTCAGCGAATCTGAACGTACAACTTTTGCACAATCCCTACAAGACCCTGCACATGGGATTCCCCAAAGACTTGAAGGAATTCTCCAAATCCTTGACCCTGCACATACAGAAGCCACAACCTTTCTGAACAACCTGAATAGCACATCTGCAAAGCACACTATAAAACTTGAGACACTCTGTAACAAACCTGCCACAGAGGCAGTTGAAGTCCTGGCAAAAGGCATTTCTGATCTCATTCACTCCTCCTACCAAGTAGCACTCAAAGTCTGCAGCACAAAAATCGTATTCCTAACAACAACCAATACAATCCAAGGACTGTCAGCAACAAGCGGTGTCACTTGAAAAAGAAGCTTAGCCTCATCAGATCTATTCAGTCTTTGCTCACATCCCTTGCCATCAACCAAACAGACAGCACATCAACCATCTTGCAACAAAATAAGGAAAACCTAATTCTCCATACAGCCATTTCTAAACTCAACAGCCTTGAGCTTGACCTCCCTCCCCTCCAACTTGGTTGAACAGCTGGAGGAGCTGTCTGACAGCGCCAAACAAGCTGTTACCTATATTGGTGAAACTCGCAACAGAGAAAATAGTAACATGGCTCGTAAAAAACTGCAAAAAACAACCAACACAAATCCCAAACGAGCACACAAGGAGATGTTTAAAGACAAAAATGCACAACCAAGAGCAGGCCTCCAAGCGCTGCGAGATCCAGAGACTGGCAACATTGAAACTGAGCCTACCAAGCAGGCCCAAATTGTAGAAAATTACCACACTGAAGCTATGAAGGCAGTTAACATCAAGCATGGCAAATTTCTCCCAAAAGAAGCACCACGTAATTATCCCTGGGAACAGGCTGGTAGATTTGAACAAGTGCCCGATCCTTTTATTCTACAATCACAAATTACAAAAGGAGAACTGGAAGGTAAAAATCAAAGGGAATGGCTTCACTCCAAAATCATGGATAAGAGTGCCTTCAATGAATGTGTCAAAACTCTAAGTAATAACAAGTCACCAGGTCCAGATGGTGTAGTAAATGAGATCCTCAAGATGCTCTCCCCTGAAATCCAAGAGAGCATCCATAAACTCTTCATTATCATGTGGGCCACCCGCCTCACCCCGGTATCCTGGAAGACTAGTGAGACTATCCTTATCGACAAAAACAAGGGAGAAGAGACAGAAATATCATCCTACAGGCCCATTGGGCTTGCCAACATGCTCTACAAACTGTGGACCCGATTGGTCACTAATACACTTTATGAATATGCAGAAGCACACTCTCTTTTGAGCTCTACTCAAGCTGGCTTCCGTAACCAAAAAGACACCATCCACCAGCTCCAGAATGTCATCATGGGATTTGAAGACGCTAAAACTTGTGGGAAAGATATTTACGCCCTCATTGTAGATTTCACCTCCGCATTCAACACTACTGACCATGACAGGATGCTCTGGATAATGTATGACTTGGGCTTCCCCACTGATGCTATTGACACTGTCAAAACTCTCTATGAAAACGCCACCACCCAAGTTAGATTGCCCTCAGGACGTAGCACTGAAAAAATTCCTGTTGAAAGAGGTACAATTCAAGGAGATACACTTTCACCCTTCCTATTTCTCCTCTACATGGAACCCCTCTTAAGCTGGCTACATGTAGGAGGACGCGGTTACAAACACGGCTGCATCCCAGGCCAAAACGCCACTGATACTCACCTTGCTAACGTATTAAGCAGCGCTGCCTTTGCTGACGACCTTCTCTGCCCCACTAGCACAATCCAGGACCTCAAAGTACAAGCCAGGAAACTCACTCTCTACTCTGACTGGGCTGCACTTGTTATATCTGGCAGCAAAACTAAAGCAACGGGCATTTTACACAGTCATCCTGGAAAAGATCAAAATGGGGTGACACCATCTCAAGCTCTCTGTCAACAGCTCAAAGGAAAAATAGAAATCCAAAGACAAAAGGCCCAGTTTCTTGCATCACATGAACCCTTCCTTTATCTTGGAGTTCAAATCACCATGGACTTAAACTGGAAGCATCAAATTCAACGCATGACCTGTAACCTCAGAAATAAGCTTGATAACCTTGACTCCTCCTATGCTTCCCCACGGCAAACGCTTGACATTGTCCGTACAGCCATTATCCCTAGCCTTGCCTATGCTTTTGCAGTTACTCCTTGCACACCAGCAGACCTCATCATTTGGGACACCATGATAGACAGGATTATCAAACATAAATACAAACTCTGGAACAGCACAGCAGCAGCTATGATTCACGAAGATTCTGATAATTTTGGACTAGGGCGCACCTCAATCTGTGTAGAATACCACAGACGCCTGGCTTTTGCACTCACATCTAGCCTAGAAGATCCCTCAACTAGACACCGCACCATAAGCCTCAATCTCCTCACTAAGCAAATAGCGGACCTTAAGCTCTTATCTACATCCTATCTTACCAAACGAGAAGGAACCAATCTGCACATAAGACGCCAGCTCAACTTTTGCTTGCGTGCCCGCCAATTGGTCAGTATTCACTCTAGTAAGCTCCACCTCATGAAAGACGAGGAAGTTGCGTTCAATGAGGACTTTAACCTCATCCATAAAGCCCTCTCCCTGCATAAACCACCTCCCCACAATCTCTCCTCCCTCATAACCTGCATAATGCAACCCCTAATGGCCCTTGGAATTAGTGGTATCCATGAACTCACATTCCCTTGTAAGACTCACATCATCACAGTAGCTCAGCTACAAGCCAAATACTCCAAGGTCAACGCTAAGTGTAAAATAGCACTCAACAGACTGGCAGCACTGGCTAACCTCCCCCAGGAAGAAGAGTTAAGTACATCCTCCATCCAAAAAATCATTGCCTACAAAAACACTGAAACAAACACTCTTGCACATTACCGCCTTATCAAAAACACACATGTGAGTGGCCTCAATGTAGAACCAGATACCCTGATTCATATCTACCCTCTTGCAGGCTCCCAACCAAACAGCACCCCTACCACACAAGTAGTGCCATCACCACAACCTCGCTCCACATCTCACTACAGACACGAACATACTGGACGCCGCCTCAGACATGACCAAGCCACCTTGTCCGCCCCTACAGCTAACATTCCTACACAAGAAATATGTCCTATTACTCAGGAAGTAATGACCGCCAAAGAAACAAAACCCACAGAAGATCCACCTAACAAAAGAACTCGCTCCAAGTGTAGGCTGAGCATCACTCCTACACAAATGAATTAATGCCTCAACACAAAATACTGCTAGCTCTAATGTTTTGATGCCCACTCAACAAGATTCACCTACGGAAGGGCCACCCAGCAAGCGCACACGCTCAACATTAAAACACACACACACTCCCACGTCTCAATCTTTTAGCCAGAATAATCCAGGAGCTAATGCCAGTCAAAGCACTGTTAACTACATCCCAACACAGCCCAAATCCCCATGCACAACAGATACTGGCCATACAGGTAAAATCCGCAACCCTCCTTCCTGTCCAAACACTCCACACAGCCTAGATACACAAATTAATAACCACAAAAACAAAAAGAAAAAGTTGCTTCACATAGAGACAGAACTGACCCCTCCTGTCATCAACCACCTCAGCTCGCTATGCCAAGCCTCTGAGGTCTGGAACTATAAGAAAACCTCAGTCCGCAAGCTTACAAAAGCAAAAACAGCTAGCCATGCTATCAATGCCATATATAACCATGATTTTGACATAACCCATATAGATGGTTGGAGAAACTGCACGGTTAAAAAAAAAGACGGAAGGAGAAGCCTCATTCACCATAAAGTGCAATACCACACCCATTTTGCCCCAATGATTATTGAGGAGTGGGCCCTGCCTTTCTTCAAGAAAGCTGGCCTTCAGCCTGCAACTACCTCAACTGCTGCTCGCACTGATATTGAGTGTTCTTGCTGCCAAATATGCAATTACCATGGTGGCTATGAACCTATTAAGTCTGAACCTCCTTACCTTGATATGTATATCTGTGATGTTTGCCAACGAACGTACCGCTGGAAATGCATGAAAGAACTTGGTTGCTATACTGATGGGCAAAGACAAGAGATAGGTGCAGCTGACACATGGGCTTGTCCCGCCTGCACAGGCCTTAACAATGCACAGAAAATTGACAGAGAATGCCAGTCTAGAGAGGAGCTTATAAAGGTCACTTGGATGCCCTCCTGGGAGCCTGAGGAAACTAAAGAGACCTGGCCTAAATTCCAACAGCGTCTGCTTGAATTTGAAGCCAAGCAGAGCAAACCAGACCTTTCCCAACCCACAGCAGACTCTGTCCTTTCTAACCTTGAAAGACAAGGCTTTGATAAGCCTCACGCTATTAACACTTGGAGGCAAAAACTAGACACAGAACTACGCAATAAAATTACCTTAGACATACACCCCACCAACCCACAATTAGACATTAAACCCACTGGTTGCAGTGAATTTTGGCTGCATAATATTGACCTTGTCAAGTACAAAGTAAAACATAACCCCAATCAAACATCACTAGACACTGAATCACAAAGCCCCTACCCTCGTGCTCCACCTCCCCTTCTCCTCCCAGAAATTTACAAAGCATACATGGCATGCATTTACAACACACAAGGTAAATGTGTTGGGATGATATCCCCTAGCCGATTTCAAATCCTTTACAAGGCTTTCTATAGGGCCAAGCTTGCAGGCTTGCATGAAGCCATAACACCTGCTCCTACTAGCTTTGCATCTGAGCTGCAGGGGCTCCTTGCTCGCAAGACTATGCTAGAAAACAAGTACACTAGCAAAATGATTAAAGACTCCTTTTCGCGGGCCCTGCCAACCCCCACCCATCCACACTGCCCTTAAAGAATGGGCCCTGGTAACTAAAAAAAAAATGGCCTCCCCGCTGGACCACAACCCACAATACCAACACTACTGGAGCACTGACCCCCGAGACACTCTCTTTGGTGCCCATCATAACTCCCTCTTATCCAGATATTCCGGTTTTTCTGTCTGCCATCCCATTTACACAGAGGAAGCTATGACTCAGGCTTTTCGCCATGCTATCTACTCAGCCATTCTCAACACAGAGGCCACTGCTACTTTCATGTTCCTCCCTGTATGGGGACAACACATGATAACTAACCCCTATTCCAAACTCATCACTGCCTATCCACATCTCTGTTGTGAACTTGGAACCATCGCTCGTACCAACCTTTGCTACAACAATCCACAATCCTCCCTCAACCAGGAGATACCCCTTTCTCAGCACACCTGGGACCTACAAATGATTGCAGTCTGGAACACAGCTGCAAGGATTCATCTAAACAATCATAACCCAGCTTGGCTACAAGGCCTGGCTTCGGCTGTACCAGAAGTTAACTGGAAGCAACGCAGTATAGGCACCCATTCTACTCTCAATACAATGCATGCTGATATGCCTGGATTAATACATGCCAACGCCTCCCCTCTGACAAACAACAAATATCTAGATATCTTACCTCTCCACACGTAGGTAATCAGGAAGAACTTTTTGTACCTAACCAATCTAGTCCAACCCTCAAGCTCAAAGTCCCTGACTGGAGGACATGGGCCTACACTGATGGTAGTTGTCAAATCCAGAAAGGCATACAAGAAATTGGAGCAGGCGTCTACTGTCCTCTCACTGACAGCAGAAGTTTTGTCGAGCCCAACGGTGCTGGAATTACCAACACCATATGTCGAGCTGAATTAGCAGCAATTGCTGCTGCCATCACACACTCTTATTCACACATTGCTTCAGACAGTCTCACCTCTCTTCATCAAATACGTAAACAACTTATTTACCCAGAGAAGCACAAACAACATATTCAAAGGGATGTCCTAAAAAACATATCTACCCTCATTAGCAACTCACAAACCAATATTTGTTTCTACAAAGTAAAATCTCGTGCTGGCATTGCTGGTAACGAATGTGCAGACGCTATTGCTAAATATCAAGCAAGCCAAGCCAATAATAATGTGGCTGATACCGGGATCCCTAGCGCAGGCCCTGGCGGGAATCCTTTTTCTCATTTATTTTGGTTAGCCAAAGTGGAAAAAAAAGGACACAATGCTGGCGCATCCACAGCTCCTGCACCCAATCCTAAAATCACCTACCTCCCCGATCTTCAAAATGCTCTCAAGTCTCACATGCATACAAAACACAGACTTGGATATGCCAACCCTAAAACAGGCTACTACTCTTATTATCAGAGTTTGTTACCACATGTAGATAAGAAAATCAGCAATGCCTTTAGGAACATGTCCTGTATATCCACACCCATGAAGCGCACCATCTTACAATATCGCACTGGCACCCTCTATAACCAAAAACATGCGGTTCGTTTTAAAAGGTCCACTAACCCACTCTGCCCTCTCACAGGCTGTCATCAATTAGACAGCGCACTCCACATGCTTTCAGGCTGCCAAAATCATATTATCTCCAGCATGAAAACTGAACGCCACAATGTTGCAGGAAGAATTATCATCAAAGCTCTTAGCAAAAGCCCTTGGGGAGCAGGCTTGGTTAACATGGACATAGGGAGTGGTGATAGGTTGGCGCAGCACAACTTTCAAATCCCTGCACATGCATCAAACAGAATTATACCCCCCAGTGCTTCTTTTAAGGTTTTTGGAAAACCTTGGTTCCATGTCTGTCCCCAAAAGGGCCATCTCAGAATTATGCATTTCATGTCTTTTTATCACATGGGCCCAACTCGCCGGGAGGCCGTAGGCCTCCTGGCGTATGATAGCATATGGGAAGCAAAACTTTCTTACAAAATGTACTGTGCCTTAGAACCACAGTTAAATGTTGACAAGGTCCCAACGATTCCCCTCTGATGTCCAATGCTGTACCCCCTAAATAATGTTTTGTAGCTACTTCTTCACTCCTCGGCGCTTCTTAGCACTGAGCCATTCCCCAATGGCAGCTGGGTATGGGAACAACTTCACGCTGAACTCTGTACTCTTAAAACCCCTAGCGCAGCAGGTCAAATGCTGCTGCTTCAGGCTGTTGCGTTGGGGGTTTCGAAGGTACTTCATGGCACTGAACATGCGCTCATCTTCCACTGAACTAGGCACCATCACCATCACCAGCTTTGCAAGCTTGACCCACTCCCTAAACCGCTGGCATGCTCCCAAGTTCTCTGCCTCCTTCCAAAACTCCCTTGCAGTGGGGAATGGCAGAGTGGCACTCTCTTGTGGCTCCTCTGACTCATCACTACTGCTTGCTGCGTAAGGGCTTGCATCCTCTACAATTGCTGCTCTCCTTGCAGCCCTTGCTGCCCTCTCTGAGATTGGTGGCAGGCTGGGCTGTTGTGGGGCTTCACCTGCCCCTTTATCAACCAGCCAGTGCTCACGGTGGGGCTGTCCGTCAGCAGGGGGCTCTTTCAACCATTGAGCCTGGAACTTGTTGGTTGGACCCATAGCACCCAGTTTCAGCTTGTAGGCCCCATCACTCTTACCCTTAGGTACCCTTGCCTTTTTGTTCATCATCACTTATTTAATTGAAGCCTGGAAGTTTAAAAAATTTTTGGATTTCGAAGTGCTCTAAGGGCCATCAGAGGCCCCTCGAAGGGGCACCGGGAGGCCAGCGTCCCTCCCACACAGAGGCTCCCGGACACTCCACAGAAGTTGCTTTCATGTCGATGTGAAAAGTCGGAAAACCATGGTTTCATATCGATCGACATGGTATGTCGAGTTAAAAGAAGCACTGATACCCCCTTACCTCTTTCCAAGAAATTTTTCTATGAGATCTAGACTCACCTCCAGCCGTCCTGATGCTATACTGATTACTCCCTATAAAGCCAAACCCACTCCTTCTTCTCCTTCTACCTCCTGCTCACACCATCATGTGTTACGCAGCAGACACAACCCCACACTGAGGACCTCAACAGCCAACCGCGTGAGGCAACCCCACCAACTGAATGTAAACCAGCGGCATGTGCACTTGATTGAAATCAAGTACTGTGAAGACACGAGGCCTGGACAGCAGTTGGAGGCGGCACAGCGGCAGCATGCAGACCTCTGCAAACTCATCAATGCAAAAGTTGTGACTCTCCACACCATCCTTTTGGGTGTTGGTGGGACCTGCTACACTGAGCACACCCTTAACCAGTTTAAACAACTGTGACTTGACCACCAATGCGCCAATAAACTCGCTCGCAAACTTCATGCCCATTCTGTCATGTATGCCAACAAGCTTGTTACCACTAGGCGTGCTATTGAAAACAAGAATACTTCTTGCAGCCAGGTTATGGAGCCGGGTGCTTCCAATAACCCTCCAGATCCCCATTAGGGTCTTCTTTTTGTAGCTTCGTGGTGGAGGGGACTCACGGCTCTTCTGA
>OU611766.1:2406274-2438774 GCA_914767535.2 Dunaliella primolecta
CCCATGCCACTGCTCCATGCTGCTGCTGCTGCTGCTGCTGCTGCTGCATGCCACTGCTCCATGTCATGCTGCTTCCATGCTGCTGCTTTCATGGTGCTCTATGCCATGCTGCTTCCATTGCCACTGTGCTCCATGGTGCTCTATGCCATGCCACTGCTTCCATTGCCACTGCTCCATATCATGTTGCTTCCGTTGCCACTTCTCCGTACTGTTCCATTCCATGCTGTTTACATGCTGCGCGCACACATTGCACTGGCATGGACAACGCAGGTAGGCATGCACCCAACCACTAGAGGTGTGCGCATTCCCCAGCGCATTACTTCCATGCTGCTGGGTGCAGGAAGGTATTACTCCTGATCACTCATTCATCAACTGTCCACAAAACACAGTGTGTCCACAACCATGCACCACCGCGCACCCTGTGTTAAACGGGCACACAGTCGCAGTGCAAGGGAGACAAATGAACCTTGTGTGGTGATAAAGATGATCGATAGACCATGCATTGTATTTGAACTGGGATTGTTGATATACGGAGTTGATGAACCCCTTTTTGAACTTTAAGCTGAAACTTGAGACTTGAGTCTCCTTGAATGCCACCTGATATCCATATCCTTGATATCTAAAGATGCAGCAAGGCTCAGGAATGGGAACCCTGCTCAAACCATGTCCTTGATATCTGAAATGGCACCTGATATCCATGTCCTTGGTGTCCGAAGGTGCAGCAAGGCTCAGGCATGGGAAGTGTGCTGAAACCATGCTGAAGCCATCTGTCGTTGGTCCTGAGGAGCCATGTTCTTGATCCATGGAAATTTCATTTTGAAACACACAAAGGTGCTTCTCCTATAGGCTGTCCAAAAGATCCTTACTCATGTGTGCTGTTCCAACCTGCTATAACTGCGCGCAAAAGCCTGGTAACCACATGGAAAGCAGCATATACGAAAGCTTTCAAAGTTGGGTTCAAGCCTTAATAAGAGAAAAAAGATGTGCTGCTGCATTTGGAGTGTGAAAATGTTTCCCCCATGAATGGCTCTGTGAGCAAAAAGAGAGCTCAGGCTCTAAAAGAGGTTCTATCAACTTGGTGCTACATGCTAGGAGTAAACTGACGAGATAGTTTTGGTCGGATAGTTTTGCTCTTTCTTTTTTACCAAAAACTTGCCCCCGGTTTTCCCTTTTGAGCACCTAGCACTGTGTGGCACACACCAGACTAGCTTTTTCTAAGGACCTTATGTAGAGGAGTGCCACTGTAAGCATATGTAACACAAGCGCAGAAACAATCTTGGTCGGAGGCTCAGAAAAGTTTCTTGTGACACGCCCCCCCTATATGGCCAAGTCAGGACCCTTTGTTGGCTGTCTGACCCCAGAAGAGATGGCTGTTGTGCTCACCGGATCTGCACCAGCAACAGAAAGTTGTGTGCAAGCACCTCACAATGTGTTCCCTGCTTGTGCGCAGGAAACCTTGCCTGCTGCGGCGAAAAATGGGCAGCAGCCCGCACAGCATCCACCTGCTGTTGAGAGTGGGAGGCTTTCCCAACCTCAAAAAGCTGCTGTGGAGGACACTGCGCGGCCGCCATCCTCGCCCTTTGCGCAGCGCGTACCAGTGGACCAAGGGCGACCACAACTTGAGCATGCTGCTGTGGAGGACACCACGCAGCCGCCATCCTCGCCCTTTGCGCAGCGCGTACCAGTGGACCAACGGCAGCCACAGTTTGGGCATGCTGCTGTGGAGGACACCGCGCAGCTGCCACCCTCGCACTCCCAGCGCGTGTCAGGGGACCAGAGGCACCTACTACTTGAGCATGCTGCAGTAGGGGACACCGCGCAGCTGCCGTCCTTGCCCTTCCAGCACGCATCACTGCTGCTTGACAGGGGCCTAGAGGCCCAGAGGGTTGCGTTGCATCGGCAGTTACGTAAGGGTCCCAAGAAAAGCATCACCTTCGCCCTCGAAAGCCCCTCTTACAGTGGCTTTCCATCCTCTCATGCTGGATTGCAGGTAAGTGTGTGTGGGGGGTGGGGGGGGTGGGGGAGGGGGGGGTTATCCATGCCATGGAATGCAGGTACTTGCCCACCTATCACTCATGGATCCATTGCTGTGGCGCCTTGCTTACTGCATTTTCACCCCTCCCTCAGAGAAGCAGGTTTGCTTCGTGTCTGGTATCTCTAGCCAATCTCACACATCCAATAGTGAAGCCCCTAGATGGCTGAGGGGCAAACATGCTTTCCCCATTTCAAATATTCTTCGAGAGCATGCAGTCACGAATGGTGCACCATACACGTCCATGCATGCTCTGTTTTGCATTTCCTCCAAAAGCGCTCCTCTAACTCACAAAAACCTTCAAGCAGCATACATCACAAAGAGCTCTCACACTCACACGCGCGCACAACACACACACACTCGCGCGCGCTTTCACACACGCGCACACACACACACACACACACACACACACACACGCACATCACATCACATCACATCGCATCCCATCAAAAACAGTTCCTTTGTCGGCAAGGGCTGTGGCAGAGGGGAAGGAAACGGAAAAGAGAGGTGCCTGGCCAAGGCAGGCAGCCCAGGCTCCTCAGTCTCCCTCAACATCATAGCACTGGAACAGCAGCATGCTGCCCCTTACCACTATGACTCAACACCACAGCACTGTCCCTTTCTGATGCTGCGTAAATGGCAGTGCCTAGGTTCAAGCATTGTTAGGGTTTGCTGGCACAGGGCACCTTCAGGGCTGAACTGCCTCTTCACTGGAGAGCGTTCATACTTGTTGCACTCACCCACAGGTGCACTCTGAGGTCCACTCCTCCCAAAAAGCACATCCGATGCAAGTCGAGGATCGTGCACGGTCCTGCGGCCTGCCCTCTAAGGTGACGGTTTTGTGCTGACTGAGAAGCCTTGCCAGCAACGCTTCATAGCGGCTTGCGTCTTTGCTACATGGCCTGTGTGTTTTGCTTGCACGCAAAAGGCGCGCATGCCAATGCAAAGGGAGAGCCTGTGAGCACTGCTGCCCTACATGCTCGTGCTTGCATGCCCATCGAGTGTGCTTGCCCACTTGAGACAAGAGCAGCATGCTGATGCGTGCTTTTGTACTGCTTGCGAACATCTTGCGCTCATTAGACGTATGTGTCATGTACGAGAATCCTTGGCAGTTTGGGGGCTGTCCAGTATGTTGTCCAGTATGTGCTGACTGTGTGCTGGCTGTCCAGTGTGTGTCCCAGTGGCCCAGCTTTCCAGTGGCTGTCTGTTTTGCTGGCGCCCATGTTCATCAGGCGCCTGTGGGAACAGGAGAAGCAGGCTGTGTGTGTGTGTGTGTGTGTGTGTGTGTGTGTGTGTGTGTGTGTGTGTGCGCGTGTGCGTGTGTGTGCGTGTGTGTGTGTGTGTGCGTGTGTGAGTGTGTCTGCTTCACCAATTTAAAACTTGTACCAAAATTTGAGCAAAAGGACTTGCCCCTTTTCGGTCAAGGCTAGTACGCTCTGTAAGCTTAAAGCCTGAATACTCAGGTGTTCGGCGCTTGAGCATTCGGCAGCATTCAGGTCCAGCTGCTGTATTGCTGCGCAGTACATGATTGACAGAAGTCTTCTACTTGCAAGGCCGCGCATGCGTTTTTGTTGAGGCATGTGAATTTACCAATATTATGCTGCCACCCTCCCCATGCGCACCATGCCGCCTTCCTTATGGGTAACATGCCACCTTCTTCATGGGCAACATGTCAACCTCTTGTACACACTCCCCCTCGCTGCACTCATACAGCCCATGCCAGGAAGGGTGCCTGCCTCCCCATTCAGACATGTGGATGGAGGCTGCCACTCAGGACCACTGTCTGTTGCAGATGCTGCAAAGAATGTGGCAAAGAATGCCAGGGCCACACCACGCCTTGCAAGAGTGATGAGCTGGAAGGTCACCCAAGCCTCGAGCCTGAGCAATCAGGTGGGATGCTGTTGTTTTTGTACCTTGTTTCAGGAGGGTGAAATAAGCATAACTTTTGACACTCACGTGTCAACCCACATAAAAACTATATATTCCTAATCCTGAGACTAAGAGGAGTCGATTGGTATATGTATGGGCCCAATCGGTGAGGGTGGGGGGGGGGGAAGGGGGGGTAGAGGGGGTTCCGACTTTTTGGGACCCCCCCTCCAGAATTTTTCTGAGGCATTTTCTCGAAATTTTAAATATATCAACGGATTCCTCAGCTCGAGAGCTGTTGATCGGCACCCTCTTAGAGACATTCGGTTGAAATGGGGGTTCAGTGAGGCTGCTCAAAGTTTAACCAATGGACTGAGTTCTAGCAGTGTCAAGATGGATGACTTAAAATTGCCCGTACTGCTCCAGACAGTTTGACAATAGGTTCAATAGAGACACACATGTTGAGGCATGCAAGAGGCAAAGGGAGTCAGGAGAAAGCTAGGCATGGCCAGCAGAGCTTGATGGGCTTTCTGCATCAGCGGGCGCCTGCAGCAGCATCACCCGTGCAAGCGTAGGCAGCACCGCATGCACTCCCTTCCTCACAAGCAATGGGCAGCCGGGCAAGCCTACAGGCTGTGCTACCTACGTCAAGTTCTCCAGAAAGCCATGCGAGGAGGACAGGCCAGGCTGTAAACAACCACCCCATGGAGTGCCCAGCTGGGTGCAAGGCGGTGGTGTGGAAGTACGGCTTGGAAGCACACTTTGCAGCCAAGCACCAGCAGCAGCAGCTGGAGCAGAAGCAGCCTTTCATTTTGGGCCCCAAGGAGCAGAAGCACATGCAGCAGAAAGTGGCTAAGACTGTGCATGTGCCTCGCTAGTTAGGAACAAGCAGCTTAGGTGTCCGTGCAAACATGCGCGCAGATGCTCAAACTCTGTTTTCTGCTTATAGCGTCTCACAGGCTCATTTATTTTATTTCCTGAAGATGCAGGTAGATGCAGAACTTGAAAAGGAGCAGATTGGTATCCTTTTATTACAAGGGGGGCAGTATTGGGTGGCCGGGGGGGGGGGGTCCTTTTGGGCCTCCCACCCAGAATTTTGACGTTGTGTCCACTACTTTTATTTTCACCCTCCTGCTTGTTTGCACGAAAAAAGGTAAGTTGATGGCGTGTAAAATCAGCAAAACGTCGTGACGCCTGGGCAATCAGGTGAGAGACAAAAGAAGGTAAAAAGCACGAGGCTTCTGACACATCAGTATTGCTAAGGTATGCCTATGGCATGCCTAGTGTCTGTTTTAGCACAAGCCCTTCTTTACATAGACGACCCTCTGTTCCAGCTCACCTTAAGCACCAAACTGGGCGATTCTTGATGATTTAGGTCTTTTTGCCGAACAGATACCAATGGAATAGAAATGTGGCGAAAAGATTCGGCGGTTGATGAGAAGCGTAATTTCTGTCATTCGCCATACCTTACAAAAAAAAGCAGCAGAAGGGTTTTTTTAAAATGCCAAGAAATGGCTTCTTCCAACCATTTTCTAACATATAGTGAATATATTCAGCGGTCGGTGAGGAGTGTAATTTCAGCCATAGTTTTCAAAAAAAGCAGCAGAAGGGGTTCCAAAAATGGCCAAGAAATGGCCTCTTACAACCATTTTTTTAAAATCCGTTTTTGGAATGTATGATGGGTGGAGCTGTCACGCTGGCACGCTGGCATGCAATTATTTAGTCATGCAGCCATGCAATTATGCTGCCATGCAGTCATGCATCAACTGTTGGTTGTTTGCAGTCAAGCAGTTATGCAGTCAGTCAAATTGCTGTCGTGCGATTGTGTCATGCTGCCATGCAAATTTGCTGTCATGCACCAGCTGTTGGTTGTTTGCGGTTCAGCAGTCACGCAAGCTTGCCGTCATGCATCAGTCTTTTGAAGCCACTGCATGATTTTGTTCCCTCCTGCTTTTGCTTCCCTGTCCAGTGCATTAATAAACTTGTTAAGTTGGTCAAAACCATCCACGCTTTAGAAAGCTTGATTGAAACCCTTGCATTTGGTCATATGTTTGCCTGTGCACAACCGTTTTCAACAAATGAATTACGCAGGGGCTGGGATCTGCTGAGGCTGAAGCAAGCTCCCTGGTGAGTTTGTCGCCTACTTCTGGTGCTATAATTTGCTCTGTTGATGTACTGTATTAAACTTGTTCTGTAGGGTATTCTTGCCATGTTTGTCTCTTTGTACTAGTTCCCGACTGAAAACTTTGCTCAACTGCACTGCGATGCATTGAAAGTTTTTTTTGTTAGGGTCGGCAGCTTTTGAGGGGGGCTTCAAACCTTGGGCCTGCTTTGAAACAGCATTCAGCTGTGGTTAGCAACCTTTGCTGTGACATGCCAGCCTTCCTCATGCTAGATCACGCCAGGGTGTTTGGGAGAGGGGTCAAGGGTTTAACAAAAGGGTGAAGAGAGTGCATGAGCTGAGGGTGTTAGCAAAGTGTGTTGCACACATTTGTTTTTTGCTGAACTCAGCACTGAGGTTCACAGGACAAGAGGGGGCTCATTTGTGCCCATGCCGCACTCATGCATGACCATGGCAACTAAAACGTGGCTGGTATTGACCCAACAAGTTCATGTATTAATGCAGTGGCCAGGGGAAGCAAAAGCACCACAGCAGGCCATGGGAGCGGGTTTGCCATGCACCTTGTCATCCACATAGCTTCCAAAGCATGGGGGAGTAGCACTCCTATAGTGTAAAGACATTGATTAGTTGTGCTGTGTCGGGGGGTGCAGTGATCTCAGGCTGCCGCCAGGGCAGCACTTGGTCACAACTGCGACTTGTGAACCGCGAATCTGGGCTGTCTACTCTGTGCTCACACAGGGGTGCAGTGATCTCAGGCTGCCGCCGTAACAGCACTTCATCACAACTGCAACTTGTGAACTGCGAGTTTGGACTGTATACTGTGTTCACACAGGGGTGCAGTGATCTAAGGCTGCCGCCAGAGCAGCACTTCATCACAACTGCAAATTGTGAACCGCGAGTTTGGACTGTATGCTGTGCTCACACAGGGTTGCAGCGATCTCAGGCTGCCGCCAGAGCAGCATGTCACCACAACTGCGATTTGTGAACTGCAAATTTGGGCTGTACACTGTGCTCACACAGGTTTGCAGTGATTTCAGGCTGCCACCAGAGCAGCATGTCACCACAATTGTGCGCACACGTGTGTCCCTTTGGACACCTGCAGCAACACCTTGTCATGCTATTGCTCACGCACATGCACTGTGCAACTGCAGACTCGATTGGGCAGCAGCACCTCTCAACTGTCCGCACATTGCGAGGCCCTCAGCAGTCAACTCAGCCTGTCCTCCTCCTTCCCCAAGATTGGCGTGAACCAAGGCTACGTGGTGATAGGGCCCTCTCAAGACGACCTTATCAACCAGGGCACTTCTTTCTCCCAGGTCAGCTTCTGATACAGGTGTACTCTAAAAGCAGGGTCAAGAGTGGGGACGTGACCATCTTTTGGCATGGGTTGCAGGAATGCAATCCCAATATAGGTACTTCTATTTAAAGAGACAACTGCGTGATATCAGAATGCACTACAGTGATCAGAGTGCACTGCAGTGATCAGAGTGCACTGCAGTGATCAGAGTGCACTGCAGTGATCAGAGTGCACTACAGTGATCAGAGTGCACTGCACAGATCATAGTGCACTGCAGTGATCAGAGTGCACTGCAGTGATCAGCGTGGTCAGAGTGCACTGCAGTGAGAGTATTGCAGGCATGAAGAGTGCTAGTGCAGTGCCATATTTACCGTGTGCTGAGTGTGTCTTGCGTTATCTGTGTCTTGCACACAAAATGTGCAAAGCAGTGCTTTGCGCACCTTCTCCAAATGTCCGTGCATGCCGGTGGTGCTTTCCGTACCTTCTGTGCCAGCAGCGCCGTGCGTGCCTGCATTGCCTTCTGGCCTCCTGTAACCATGCCAGCAGTGCCTGCTGTACCTTTTATGGCTCCTGTACCTTTTATGCCTCCTGTGCCGTTCATGCCTGCAGCGCTTTCCATATCATTTGTGCCAGCAGAGCCATCTGGCCTCCTGTAACCGTGTGCATGCCAGCAGTGCCTTCTGTACCTTTTATGCCTGCTGTGCCGTGCATGCCTCCTGTGCCTCCTGTGCATTCCAGCAGTGCTTTGCATATCAATTGTGCCAGCAGCGCCTTGCGTGCCTGCATTGCCTGCTGTGCTGTGCGTGCCAGCAGTGATTTCTGCATGTTGTGTGCCGGCACTGCCGCAAGCACTGCCTGTGGTGCCAACAGCACCGCTTCGGTTGCATTTTTCAAGAGCATCGCTTCGGTTGTATGTTTCAAGGATTTCTAGAGGGTTTGGGGCCTGTGCAATAAGCAGTCAAAAAGAGGGTGTCCAAGAGGTACGCATAAACAACGCAGCAGTCACCAAACATGCCACAAAAAGCAAACCAGAATAACTCACTCAAAATGGCTCAAGAAAAACTTTGCGCGTGGGTCCTTGCCGTGTGATCCCTCATCTGAGGTCTCATTCGAGGGTCATCTTAGACACTTACCTTCTGCAGGGGTTAAGGCCATTGCTCATGATGTCATTGCTCTTGTTGAAGCTGGACCACTTCCATCCTACATATGCCATACTTAATATCATATTCCATCTACTAAGTATTTGAATGCAAGATTTGTACATCAATGCAATCAGCCAGTCCTTCTCTTGTATGATCACCATGTCTGACCATCTTTGTCTGTCTTGCATGAACCCCCGGTTGGCCCGATTGATATCCGCACACAACCTGTTGACAACTATACACAGTTATACATGGATTGGTGTTAACTAATTTGGCCAACCCCAAACGCATGCCTGCTGCAGGGCAGAGGTCACCGATCATCCCCAGGCTCCATCATGGGTGAGAGGCCAGCATGATGGACGGCCCATCTCATGGCCCCAGCGCAAATTAGAGCCTGCTAGCCTGACAGCCCCATGCCAACCAGAGCTCGCCGGTCTGACAGCCCCATGCCAACCAGAGCTCGCCAGTCTGACAGCCCCATGCCAACCAGAGCTCGCCGGTCTGACAGCCCCATGCCAACCAGAGCTCGCCAGTCTGACAGCCCCATGCCAACCAGAGCTCGCCAGTCTGACAGCCCCATGCCAACCAGATCTCGCCAGCCTATAGCAGCCCCAGCGCTACCCTGAGCCTGCCAGCCTGACAGCTCAATGCCAACCAGAGCTTGCCAGCCTATAGCAGCCCCAGCACAAACTTGAGCCTGCCAGCCTAGCAGCCCCAGCGCAAACCAGAGTCGATGCCACCCTGACAGCATGGGTGAGAGACTCAGCATAATGGGCTACAAGCTTGACTCTGACCATAACAGAAGAAAAGGGAGAGGCAGACATGAAGGGTGGGCCGTGGTGATGGACTGCGAGCCTGACGGCCCCGTGGGAGAAACACTGGAGGGCCCCAGCCTGATGAGCCTGAAAACTGCATAGAAGGGGAGAGGTGGACATGAGGGGCGGGCCAGCATGATGGGCTGTGAGTCTGACGGCCCCAGGGGAAACAGTTGAGAGGCCACGGCAGTTGAGAGCTACGAACCTGGCCCTGTCCACCTCTGAAGACGGGACAGGCAGACATGAGGGGCAGGCCAACATGGCGCGGCAGCTTGTTCATAGTATGGCGCTGACTTCGACACGTGGGTTTGCGCGTGGGAGGGGGAAGAGGGCTCTTGCGCCCGCGCCTTGGTGAGGCAGCTTGACTCCAGCAAGCCAACATGATGGGCGGCCGGCGCCACAGCACAGCACCCAGGGTGCAACAGCCATGGGTGGATGGCACCACAGCGCATGGGCGGTTAGCTCCACAACTCATGGGTGGCTGCTACCAGCATATTCCAGTGGCATGGCGCGGAGGTATGATTGGGGGGGCCCACGATGCAGGCGGGCAGCATGATGATGATGATGGTGATGATGATGATGATGATGATGGTGATGATGATGGTGATGGTGATGATGATGATGCTGATGATGATGGTGATGATGATGATGATGATGATGATGATGATGATGGTGATGGTGATGGAAGCCGGGTTGGCATGATAGTGTTGGGGGGGATGCACGATTGGCGCGGAGGTATGATTGGGGGCCCATGATGCAGGCGGGCAGAATGATGATGATGATGATGATGATGGTGATGGTGATGATGGTGAAGGCGGGTGGGCATGATAGTGTTGGGGGGGGCGGGATGCACGATTGGTGGGTTCACTTTGCATGGCGTGATTGATGGTGCCAGGAAAAATGCTGCATATTGAGCTCTGCATGGATGGCTGTTTGGAGGGGCCAGCACAAATGGCTGTTGGCTTCACGTACTGAAAAAAGATCGTATTACAGGCGGCCGGCCACACACCTCCGAGGCTTATCTGAGTGGTGGTGACCCTTGTGACCCCCAAACACCATGGCTTTGGCCTGCATGGCAGGGTAGGGAAGCATAAGCCGCCCTACCGAGACAATTTTGGTGTATGTAGGATGTTCGCTGGGCAGTTTTAGTAAGGGAGACATAGCTTACATTAATCGATTACTTTTAAGGGGGGACAGGTGCCTTTTCACCAGGTACCTGAGGTGTACTGTTAGGAGGCAGAGGGAGTGTACACTAGATGCGAGGTGGATCTTTCTTCTTAGGGGATTGATTAGCATGCACTGATAAATGTTTGTCTGTGGGATGGATTGCACATTGCTCTCTTTTCAGCTAACAGGCAAGGGTGGCGTGCCACGCGCCAGGCACTAGTAAGCAGGAACTTATTTAGGCCAATTCGGACTGTGCATGGGCCTAAACATGATATGGCCAAGCAGAAATCAATTGTTTGTTTATCTTGGATTGTGCGAGGGCATGACTTCGCTAGGCTAGTGTATGCCAGGTAGAGACACACGTGTGCAAGGAGGAACGCATGCGCGTTGCAGTCCGTGCATGGCTCCGCGCTACTAAAACTCAATGACACAATGTATAGCTGGATGGGCTTGTGATGTGCCAAGGTTACAGAGGGAGGGGTGCCTATAGGGTACCCGCTCAGTAGTTTTGCGTCTGTGTGACCTCCTAAGCACCTATTGCAGCAGTGTATATGAAGTCGGCTTGAGCTGCATGGTATAAAGGAGCCTCATTGGGAGGGTCCTTGAGGCTGTGCTTTCGGTAATACTGTGCAATACAGTGCTTTGATGCTACAGTGGACTGTGAAAATGCTGGGAGCTTGAGAGACTTGAGTATGAGAGCCTTGACTTTGGGAAATTTCAGATAAGCATACTTTTTGGGGATAGAGTTGCTTGCCCCATCTAAGCATCTGTACGACTATGACTGCTGGGGGAAGAAGATAAGCTTTTTGTTAGCCAATTTGTAATATTTCAGTGTCCCCTGCTTGCTGTCGCTCCGCTGGTGAGAGCTGACACCGGTTGCTATAAGGGACCTAATCCAAATGATTGACATTGCCATAAGATGAAGGCTTCGTTTACACCGCTCCTCTTTTTGCACGATTGCATGATCGTGATGTCTAGAAGCCATGCAATTGTCCCATGCCTGCTGCTCCACTCTCCGGATTCTCTATCTAACATTAAACCAAGCGACATTGTAGGGAGCTTTCCTTCTGCACTGCTTAACATGTATCCTGGCTGCTGTGTTTCTAGGGGCACACCTGCTCTTTCAGAATTTTGTACTTCATTCTAAAGGATGCATTTTCCTCCTGTGATGTTGCACTACGCATGGTGACCATTGAATTTGTATTTTGCCCGCTCCCTTCTCCAGCAGTTGCCCTGCTGCGCGTCTCGATGTTGCTTGCACCAGAGCCCACATCTTGCCAATTCTTACTACCACATTTCCTAATTTGACGTCATGAGTGGATGTCAACTTGTGCATGCGCTCTGCTTGCATTGGAGCTCGCAACATGCCAATCTTTATCACCACCAACTTAACATGAATGGATGGCCCTGGTTTCCTGATCGGCCAGTCCACTTTTGTGTGTAACAGGGGTACTGCTACCAGCAGTGCTAGTAACCCTCCTGATCCCTGTTTTCCTCTGTTCTTTTCTCTCTTGGTGAAGAAGATATGTGGTGGCTCAACCCTTAGTCTCTCCTTTTCCTTGATCGATGTTGGAGTGATTATACTGGCTGCATTGTAGCTTTCCTTTTGTGTGCAACTGATCGTGTGTGCTTGTTGCTCTGTCATGTACACTATCCAACCTAGGAACATTTCTTCAATAGCAATCACTTGTAAATTGTCTTTCAAGATATACCTTTTCAAGTTGAATGAAGAAGAAAAAGAAAAACTACCTAGGCAGTGAGAACACTCCCTACATTAATTAAGGAAAAGGAGACACATTGGCTCAAAGAGCCGTGACTCACCGGAGAGTAAGAGGGAAGCTAGTGTGGGTCTGGTGGGTTTCTGGAAGCATGCAGTCCCAGTGCACCAGAGTTATGGTGAGTCTTTTTTAATTCAATGGTACATCTGGTAGAGTCAGGTGTCTAACTGCTTACTGAAGTAAAAGCAAACTGTGCAAGTAGTGGTTACAGATAGATTTACAGATTTAAATGGGGGGACGTTCAGCCAGACTGTTCGGCTGATCGGCCTGTGACTGGTCCTCGCCAGTCAACATAATGTCCATAAGCTCAGAAACAAACGAAAAAAGCTTGCTGTTGTGTCGCAAGAGGAAATCGGAAACATCCTGGGCACAGGCTTGTTGTAAATAAGGTTGCTCCATTGAAGGATCACCAGAGAAACAATTAAACAGGTAAGCGTACTTTCTTCTCAAAGCACAAACATCTGCATCTCTGCACACCAAAAGGGCATGAGCCTCATCTTGAATCTCATCACAAGAACAGCGATCACACAAAAGAGCGTTCCGAGTATCCAAGGCTGCTGTCTCCACCTTCAGTGTGTGTGCCCCAAGTCTAAAACGGCTAACATTCCTCATGACGTGTCGAGACAAATCCAAATGCATGTGCCTTGGTAAACGGGCAGGGGCACGCACATTGTGATCAAAAGGCACTGCAAAAAGAGACTGGTAAGTTGCCAGCTTACTATATGTGTCGCGCGGGTTCACTCCTTCAACATCTCTCCACACTGCCCGCAACCTGTGCCTGAGGTCATCAGGAAACTCTTGGAGAGGAATAGGAGTGCCCTGCCGCACCGCTTGCGCAAAGGAATTACAGCGCCGTAGGCCATGGAAAGCATCTAAAACTTGAGCAGTCCAGCAGGCAGGCAAATGAATGTCACATGAACGTTTCAAATCAGCTTTCAGCACTCTTCTCAACATCTCACTGTTAGACCTCAGCATGCTATTATACATTTTGACAACAGACCTAAACCAGTAAAACTGAAGCGGCTCATGACCACACTCCCTCAGACCAGCCCACTTTGTAGTGGCATGCTTAACACCCAGCGTGCTCTTGTGCAGGTAGTGGTAAAGTCAGATTAAATGTGGTTTTAGCCTTTAGCCAGGTGGTTTGACTGCTCAGCCTGCTGATCTCTGCTAGACTCACAAAAAACATCCATGATAGCAAAAATGAAGTCATACAACTGATTCAAATCTTGCCTCCGAAATCAAAAGATGTCCTAACCTCAGAATGGTAAAAACCAGATGCACCAAGGGAGCTTCTTGTCTGTGGGAAAAGAAAAGAAAAAGAAAAAACTACATAGGCAGAGAAAACTCCCCCTACATCAATTAAGGAAAGAGAGACACATTGGCTCAAAGAGCCGTGAGTCTCCCTCAACAGAAGAGGGAGTGTCTGTGGGGAAGCTTCGAAGAAAAGATGTACGTAATTGCCCCCAGAAGCAAACTGTGCAAGTAATGAAGTGCAATAATCATCGATTTAGGAAAAGGACTCCTCGGAGACATGTTCGTTCAAATTGCCTAGGATGGGGTAGGATAGGCTTACATTGCTGTACCTGCCTACAAGGATCTTAGCTGAAGCAAAAGGTGCCTGTAACCAAACCAAACCAGTCTTGTGCACAATTTTTAATTGGAGAAGGAGACACGTCCTAATGCTGAGTATATAAGTCACTTATAAACTTGAAACGGTGTCAATTTCTACGAAGAATCAAACATACTGTCACCCTCCATGAAACATGCATGCAAAGTGTATCACTGATTTCAGAAAAAAAATACACTTCCGTATTTCCGCTTTTTGTTCAGAGAAGAAGAAAAGATATTTACTCTGAGAAAGCTCGCGTGGAAATATCATTCGGAGCCCCAAAGCTCTGCTAGTTATGCTGTTTCTGATGGTTATGCTCCACCTTCCACAGATGAAAACATCCATAACAGCCATATGGTGCAGCTGGGCATGCCCAGGAGCCACAGTGAAATATATTTCGAGCAACAAGGACATGAAAGCTATCACTGCCAAGTGCACGCAATAAATGATGTGATTGGAGCGTGCATTGTGACACCAGAATCTCAAAAATTTCATCAGCATCCAACATAGAAATGACCCCAGCCTAGGCTGGCTCTACGCCTATGAACCTGGCATAGGCTTCTCTGACAACGCCCCTATTCAGTGGCTACTTTCAAACAACCTCCGCCAAACTGAAATTTACTCTTTTGGACATAGTGCAGGTAAACACATCTGCACTATTCTTGACTTACATGCTCAACAGCATGGCTGCAACGCTTTCCTGTGCCGCAGTCATCATCATGCTTTTGCCATCAAAATTTTCAAGGTCACTGGAGACTGTTAGACTCACTTAAAAATAGCCCTATTGATTTGAACACCGCTAGGGACTTAACTCGCTTTACTACCTTCAAGCTTACTTTTATAAATGAAAATGCAGGAGCTCACACCATCCCTCTGAGCCCACTCTACATCAACAAAACTCCTGCTTGGATGGAGACCCTCCCTAAGAATTACAAATATTGGTCAGCTTTTAACTGGACTGGTGGCACCACAATTTGCGTCCGTGACACTACAGCATTAGCCACACAATGCTCTCCAGCCTGTCTTGACTCTAAAGGAAGAATTGCCTCTGTCATACTCCAGGGAGCCAATGCCAACAATCTTCTACTGCTGGGCACCTACTGGCCCTCAGGTAGCTCTCAGGAAGTTCTCACTAGCAGAATTGAAATGCAAGAACACATCAAGACTCTGATAAACACTTACAGCAACTGCACTCCCATCATCATTGGGGACATGAATGCTACAATTTTTGCTAGCGAACGCACCAGAAACACGACTTACCAGGCTGATAGAATGTACCGTGAATCCCTCGTCTCTAACAATTTCTCTCCCTGTAAGGAGGAAACTAACAGACCCTGGACCCACCACCAGGCTTTTGGCAAAGAAAGTAATAATTACAATACCTACACCTTTAGCCGTATTGACGATATCAATGATCGTGATATCATATCATACTTCCTTCTGAGATTGCACATCAATGCCCTCCCTGCACCACCCATGAACTAGGCTCTCTCAGCCACCATGTCCCACTTGTAGCCAACATACCCCTCAGCACTCTCAAAATTCACATTCCTGTCCTTGTAAACACACACACTCCCCTTTTCAAAGCCCTCAGAAAGTCTTGATTCGCCCACTCAGCGAATCTGAACGTACAACTTTTGCACAATCCCTACAAGACCCTGCACATGGGATTCCCCAAAGACTTGAAGGAATTCTCCAAATCCTTGACCCTGCACATACAGAAGCCACAACCTTTCTCAACAACCTGAATAGCACATCTGCAAAGCACACTAAAAAACTTGAGACTCTCTGTAACAAACCTGCCACAGAGGCAGTTGAAGTCCTGGCAAAAGGCATTTCTGACCTCATTCACTCCTCCTACCAAGTAGCACTCAAAGTCTGCAGCACAAAAATCGTATTCCTAACAACAACCAATACAATCCAAGGACTGTCAGCAACAAGCGGTGTCACTTGAAAAAGAAGCTTAGCCTCATCAGATCTATTCAGTCTTTGCTCACATCCCTTGCCATCAACCAAACAGACAGCACATCAACCATCTTGCAACAAAATAAGGAAGACCTAACTCTCCATACAGCCATTTTCAAACTCAACAGCCTTGAGCTTGATCTCCCTCCCCTCCAACTTGGTTGAACAGCTGGAGGAGCTGTCTGACAGCGCCAAACAAGCTATAACCTACATTGATTTCTAAAAAGCACACAAGGAGATTTTTAAAGATAAATATGCACAACCAAGAGCAGGGCTCCAAGCGCTGCGAGATCCAGAGACCGGCAACATTGCAACTGAACCTACCAAGCTGGCCCGATTCGTATAAAATTAACGTAACGAGTGTGCAGATGCTATTGCTAAATATCAAGCAAGCCAAGCCAATAATAATGAGGCTGATACCGAGATCCCTAGCGCAGGCCCTGGCGGGAATCCTTTTTCTCATCTATTTTGGTTAGCCAAGGAGGGAAAAAAAGAACACAATGCTGGCACATCCACAGCTCCTGCACCCAATCCTAAAATCACCTACCTCCCCAATCTTAAAAATGCTCTCCAGTCTCATATGCATACAAAACACAGACTTGGATATGCCAATCCCAAAACAGGCTACTACTCTTACTATCAGAGCTTATTACCTCATGTTAACAAGAAAATCAGCAATGCCGGCAGGCGCCTTTAGAAACATGCCTTGTATATCCTCAACTATGAAGCGCACCATTTTACAGTCTCGCACGGGTACTCTCTATAACCACATTTGGTTCGCTTCAAAAGGTCCACTAACCCATTATGCCCTCTCCCAGGCTGTCATCAATTAAACAGTGCACTCCACATGCTTTCAGGCCAAAACCATATCATCTCCAGCATGAAAACTGAACGCCACAATGTTGCTGGAAGAATGATCATCAAAGCTCTTAGCAAGCTCATTGGGGGCAGGCTTGGTTAACATGGACATAGGGAGTGGTGATAGGTTGGCGCAGCACAACCTTCAAATCCCTGCACATGCATCAAACAGAATTATACCCCCTTACCTCTTTCCAAGAAATTATTCTAAGAGATCTAGACTCACCTCCAGCCGCCCTGATGCTATACTGATTACTCCCTATAAAGCCAAACCCACTTCTTCTCCTTCTTCCACTCGCTCACACCATGCGTTACGCAGCAGACACAACTCAGCACAGGAGACCACACGAGCCAACCACGTGAGGCTACCCCACCAACTGAATGTAAACCAGTGGCATGTGCAATTGATTGAAATCAAGTACTGTGAAGACACGAGGCCTGGACAGCAGTTGGAGGCGGCACAGCGGCAGCATGCAGACCTCTGCAAACTCAATAATGAAAAAGTTGTGACTCTCCACACCATCTTTTTGGGTGTTGATGGGACCTGCTACACTGAGCACACCCTTAACCAGTTTAAACAACTGGGACTTGACCACCAACGCGCCAATAACTTGCTCGCAAACTTCATGCCCATTCTGTCATGTAACAAGCTTGTTACCACTAGGCGTGCTATTGAAAACAAGAATACTTCTCGCAGCCAGGTTCTGGAGCCAGGTGCTTCCAGTAACCCTCCAAATCGCCATTAACTTGTTCTTCTTTGTAGCTTCGTAGTTACCACTAGGCGTGCTATTGAAAACAAGAATACTTCTCGCAGCCAGGTTCTGGAGCCAGGTGCTTCCAGTAACCCTCCAAATCCCCATTAACTTGTTCTTTTTTGTAGCTTTGTAGTGGAGGAGACTCACGGCTCTTCTGAGCCAATGTGTCTCCTTTTCCTTAATTGATGTAGGGAGAATTTCCTCTGCCTGCGTAGTTTTCTTTTCCTTTTCTTTCCTCTGGTCTGGGAAGTACATCAGATTGGGAAAAGGAGGGGAGGATTCAAATGTAATTGCTTCTATCTCATCCCAAGCCAGCCAAGCAATATTGTAGAAGAGGTTGCTGTCTGGGCCGCCGCTACAGATTCCGGCATCAGTCAGGTTGCTGTCCTTGAGGCCAGCAGCGCGGCGAGTGTTACACTGAGCATAACCCCTCAAACAGTTGGAACAACTGGGGCTGGACCATCAACTGCCATCTAGTTTGCTTGTAAACTTCATGCCCATTCTGTAGATTACGCCCACAAGCTTGTTACCGCTAGAAGTGCTACTGAAAACAAAAAACTCTCACAATCAGATTTTTGGAGCCGGATGCTTCCAGAAACCCTCCAGATCCTCACTAGCCCTTTCTATTCTGTAGCTTCGTGGTAGAGGGGAGGGGGCTTAAAGCTTTTTTAGTCTCCTTTTAACTTATTCATGTTTCTTCTGCCTACATACTTTTTCTCTTTTCTTTTCCAGTTGACCCCTCTGCATTTCATTCTCTACTTCCTTGATCCTTCATCGAGTGTTACGAAGACAAAAGGCCGGGGCAACAGTTGGAGGCGGCACAGCAGCAGCATGCAGACCTCTGCAAGAACATTAGCAGGACTGTTTCAACCTTATATACCTTACTACTGGGTATTGGCAGGACTTGACATGACAGAATATACCATTAAAAAATTAAGCCTTGACCACCAACGGGCTACTGAGCTTGCACGTACTGAGCATGCCCACAAACTTGCTACCACGAGGCTTGTCATTTAAGTTGAAAGCAAGAACAATCCTTTCAGCCAGGTTCTGGAGCTGGTTGCTTCCAGTATCTTTTCAGATCCCCATTAGCCCTTTCTGAGCTTTTGGGACTTGCAGCTTTTTTTCTCTACTTCCTCGCATGCATGCACTTGCCGCCATCGTGAGGGCTTCTGATCATGCATACGTGCACAACTATACAAGTCATAGCATGCTGATCCCAACAACAGCCAGGTTAACTTGATCCATGGATCTATATGGATCTCCATGGATCTCTGGCCAGAGAAAACATTTGAATTATGAATCCTGGATAAATTCTGAGTTCTGTGTTCTGAATTCTGATGGAGAATCCTTTCTGCGCAGCATGCTTGGATATGCGCCAGTACTAAATCTTTATTGCACAGTCACCAGTTACCAATACGGTATTGGTATCGCAATACCAATTGGTAAAAAGGCACGCACCCACACCCTGAAAAATTTTCCTAGGCCATGACTCCTGACTGAAAGCAGACCTTGTCTGTGGCAGCAAAAATTTTGGAGATCAACATCACAGGGACGCTGTGCCCGCATGTGTGTGTTGCTTAAGCTTGGCAGTTCATGTCTTGATTCAGGCATGTACCGTGCCTGGGATACACGAGGCTCCTGAAGGTCGCCAAATAAGCCTAAAGGTGGGCAAATTAGCTAATTTTGCCACTTGGTAAGCAATGCAAGCAATGCATACCACAGTGTGCACAACGAGCTCACGAGGCAATTGCTTTGTAAATTTGTGATGCATTACTGTCCTATATATTTTGCTTATCCTGGCTTATTTCTTTCGCTTACCCTGGCCTGTCTTTTTTAAAACCTTCCTTGCGCATGTTAATCAAAAAAGTTTTTCGAGTGTTTTCTCTGTTCAGTGGAGGGGGCTTTACGTTTGCTGTGTCGGTGTTTCGTCTATGCCTCAATTGCCAAAGTGCAACTCGGGCAGGAAGCAGTCAGTGACATTTGCTGACCAGGAGTTGCAAGTCGAGCGTTCGTCCTCCAACAAGGTGCATTCTAGAGGATGGACAAATTGGAACCGTCACGTCAAGAGAGTGCATTGCTGCTGCCACACTTCGAAGGCCTGCACCAAAATGAAAGTCATGGTCCCTTCAAAGCCATCGAAGGCCATTCAGAAGCACAACACACACATACACACATACACATACACACACACACGCACACGCACACACACACACACACACACACACACACACGCACGCACGCACGCACGCACGCACGCACGCACGCACGCACGCACGCACGCACGCACGCACGCACGCACGCACGCACGCACGCACGCACGCACGCACGCACGCACGCACGCACGCACGCACGCACGCACGCACGCACGCACGCACGCACGCACGCACGCACGCACGCACGCACGCACGCACGCACGCACGCACGCACGCACGCACGCACGCACGCACGCACGCAAACGCATACTCACATATGCACATGCGCGCCCGCTCACACTTTTTGCTTCTCTGTTTGAACACAGGTGCTGGCCAGCATGGTGGGCAGAGTGCGGCCTTCCCCCTTCCAACACGAGGCCGATAATCAGCAGCCAGCCCCCTGCCCCTTCTCTCCCACCTCTCTGCCAGCTGAAGGCCAAGAAAGCCACCCTCAGCACCAGTCTGACTCAAACATGCTGAGCAGCATCTGGCCGTGGCTGCGCCACATCCGCAGACCTGCCAGGAAAAGCAAGAGCTCACTCAATCTGAGCTGCCCCCAGACGGACCCCCAATTTGGCAACAAGGTGTGTGTGTTTGTGTGTGTGTGTGTGTGTTGTGTATATGCACGCGCACGCCATTTGCATGTGAGCGCAAGCCTGCACGATGCTTTTTGGTACGGTGGAAATATTGGCTTATGCCCAACCCAGGATGACATTTCATGGCACGTCAACAGGCAAAGAGGTATGAATGGTGATTTGTGTCAGGGTAATCTAACACCCTTTCACATCTATTTCATATCTGTATCATATCTTTCACATTTATTAGGGCCTTTAAATAGTCGTGATGGAGAAAATGTCCAGCACTGGTTAGATGTGTGGGCAAGCAGAGGTGGCTTAAAGACTCGTCAGACACTGTTTATGACAAGTATTAACACGTTGAAACAATCACCTCCATGTGTTGATTTGCTTGGCACCAGATATCCGTGTCCTTGATACTCGAAGTGGCAGCAAGGAAAGGAGAGGGAAGGAAAGGACGCCTCCATGCACTTCATCACTGGGCACTAAAGATCCATGACCTTGATATTCAGAGTGGCAGCAAGGAAAGGAGAGGGAAGGAAAGGACGCCTCCATGCACTGCATCACTGGGCACCAGATATCCATGACCTTGATACCCAGAGTGGCAGCAAGGAAAGGAGAGGAAAGGAAAGGACGCCTCCATGCACTGCATCACTGGGCACCAGAGATTTATGACCTTGATACCAAGGTGTCTGATACTAAGATCCAGGTGTCTGATACCGGGGTGTCTGATACCCAGATCCATGACCTTACTTACAAAGGTGTCTTTTCATTGAAAATACAGTGGCAGCAAGGTGACTAGAATGGAACCAGGGCATACAAAACGGCAGCAAGGCTCCAGCATGAGGACATGCTGAAAACATGGAGAGCATGCTAAAATTGCAACCTGACCCATGGAGTGCATGGTGACTGAAGCCATGGGTTGGTTGCAATCCGACCCAGCTTGTGGTAACACTTGCTTGCGCTTGAGTAGCCATGTAATCGGCCTGCAAAATGCTCCTGTTGACACTCTCCCTGAGCTGTCTGACTTGGGAAAAATGGCTGTTGCGCCCATCCACCCCACACCCAAAAACATGCTTCACGTGCACGTGGCGTGCACCCAACAATGCACTGCACCTTTGCTGGGTGTTCATCTTTGGCTGTTTAGCTCAATCAGCAATAGTGATCAACCTTGGCCAACCTGCATCCAATGGCGTGCTCTCCCTGGGCGCTCCCCCTGGGCTTCTTGACCTTAAGAGCGATGGCTGTCAGATTACCTAACCTGCACCCAATGACGTGCTTTCATCTACACACCCAACAATACAATACTTGTGTGTGTGTGTGTGTGTGTGTGTGTGTGTGTGTGTGTGTGTGTGTGTGTGTGTGTGTGTGTGTGTGCGCGCGCGCACAGGACGCTTCATCTGCTGCAGCAAAAACTGGGCAGCAGCCCACGCAACATCCTCCTGCTGTTGCAAGTGGGAGGCCATCCCAACCTCAAAAAGCTGCTGTGGAGGACACGGCGCGGCCGCCACCCTCGCCGTTTGCGCAGCACATGTCATGGGACCAGGGGCAACCACAACCTGAGCATGCTGCTGTGGAGGGCGCCGCGCAGCTCCCACCCTCGCAACCCCAGCGCGTGTCAGTAGATCAAGGGCAGTCACAACCTGAGCATGCTGCTGTGGAGGGCGCCGCGCAGCCGTCAGTTTCGCCCTTCCAGCACGCATTAATGCAACCCGACTGCAGCCAGGCTGGTGTGGAGGCCCACAGAGTCGCGTTGCATCGGCAGCTGTGTGTGGCTCCCAGGAAGAGCATGAGCTTTTCCGCCCACAGCCCTCTTCAGTACGTCCGCCCATTCTCTCATGATGGAGTGCAGGTACGTGGGTGGGGGTGATCCATGCCATGGAATGCAGGTACTTGGGGGATGTACTTATGCCGTGGAATGCAGGTAGGGGGAAGGGGTGTATTTGTGCCATGGAGTGGAAGGGCCAATTCATGGTTAGGGTTTAGTTCATGCAAAGGGTTTGGTTCATGCAAAGGGTTTAGTCCATGCAAAAGGGGGGGATGTATTATATGCTATGGATTACAGGCGCTTGATTGGCCTGTTCTTGCAATGAAATGCAGGAACTTAAAGAGAGTCCTCCCTTGCGTTCACCTCAAACTACAAGAAGCTGCTTTGGATCTGGGCACGCCTGCGGCTAGCTCTGTACTGGCCATGGCTCAATGCTTTGCTCATGGAGAGTAGGAATCTGAAATTCAGAGCCCTTAACAAAATCTAAGGAATAAACATGGCCATCAACACCTCCACCCAAAATTGCAGACTGAGCAGACAAGTGCAGGTCACAAAGAACACCTGCGCTGCTGCTTTCGTGCGTGCAATCTACTACTTTGGTTGAGCAGGATCGTGATGAAAGGGCTTTGGAGGACACATTTCATGGGTAAAGGGTGTTTTCATCTTTGTTGATGCACTGTTTTTACGTATACATCGTTTATGCATTAACCAGGTTCGCTTTAAAGCTGCTCGCTTTAGATCCTGAAACCCATTGCTTTTGATATGTCCCTGCTCTCTCTCTCTCTCTCTCTCTCTCTCTCTCTCTCTCTCTCTCTCTCTCTCTCTCTCTCTCTCTCTCTCTCTCTCTCTCTCTCTCTCTTTCTCTCTCTCTCTCTCTCTCTCTCTCTCTCTCCTCTCTCTCTCTCTCTCTCTCTCTCTCTCTCTTTTCTCTCTCTCTCTCTCTCTCTCTCTCTCTCTCTCACACACACCCCTCCCTTAATGAAACATGTTTGCTTTGTGTCTGGTGTCCAGGCATGCAATCAATATGGAGCCTCCTTGGTGGCCAAACATGCCTTCTCCAATTTTTATGTGCCTTCAAAGCTTGCAGTGTTTCAAAATACATGCTCTATTTTGTGTTTCCATTGAATGTGCATTCTCACAAACAATGCAGCAGCACACATCAGGAACAAGTCCTGTATAGGCTACAGTTGGACTCTGAGCTCCACTGCCCCCATAACCAAGCATTGTCAGTGCTTGATAACACATCATTTCAAGAACTCGACTCCCCACCTGCACTTTCTCAGATGCACCCCGACGTCCACTCCTCCCAAAACCTCCTTCCAATGCTCCCTGGGGATCATGCACGGTCTTCGGCCATGCCCACCAAGGTGAGGCGCTGCACAAGAGCTCTCTTGCAGGAGTTCTTGTGCTTTGCAGTAGGGAAACAAGCCTCGGAGAGACTCTTTCTCTTTACTGCTTGAGCTGCGTGCCAGTGCTTGTTTGCACACACCAGGCATGCACACCAATGCACAAGTAGAATCTGTGAGCCTTGCCGTCCTGTATGCCCATGCTTGCTTAACCAATGGAGCATACTCACTGATTTTGCCCAACAAGAACAGCATGCTAAAATACCTGCTTTGTCCTGCATGCTAACGTCTTGCACTCATCAGGTAATTGTCGGCAGTATGGCTGCTGTTCAGTGTGCATGAAAAGTCTGTAGTGCCCTGTCTGCTGTCCAGTGTGCATGAAAAGTCTGTAGTACCCTGCCTGCTGTCCAGTGTGCTGGCGGCCATGCTCATCAGGCATTTCTGGAAGCAGGAGAAGCATGCTCACCCTGCTTGAGGTGTGTACACAGGGACTCGTACACGCGCGCACACACATACACACACAGCCCATGCGAGGAAGGAGCCCTGCCTTTCTGTCAAGGCACATGGATGCCAACATGCCAAGCACCCCATGTTGCACACACCCCCTCATCTGCACACTGCTTTTTCTGCACACACGCAGCCCATGCGAGGAAGAAGCCCTGCTTTCCCATTGAGGCTTGCGGATGGCTGCTCGCTCCCGGGACAACAATCTGCGACAGATGCTGCAAGGAGCGCCAGAAGGTCCACACCCCGCCTTGCACGAGTGATGTCTTGGAAGCTCACCAAGGCATCAAGCCTGGGCAACCAGGTGGGGACAAAGCTGCTTTTGTGCCTGATTTGCATGAGGATACCAAAATGATGTCTAAGAAGATCACAAAGGCATCAAGTCTAAGCAGTCAGGTGGGGCTGCTTCCGTTTTTGTATGTGATCTGCATGAAGAAAGAAACAATGCGTCAAGCCTGAGCAATCAGGTGGGGACAGACTTGTGTTTCTTCCTGATTTGCTTGCAATGAAGGGGATGGACGGTATGAAGGATCACCAAAGCATCAAGCCTGAGCAATTGATTACAAAAAAGGGATGGACGATATGAAGGATCACCAAAGCATCAAGCCTGAGCAACTGATTGTCAAAACACATGTCGTGCAAGCTGCAGCCGTGTGAATCATTGATTAACCCGTACAGAGCCGATCGTCCTTTGCAGATGTGCAGTCATGCCTGAGTGTTTGTGAGCCATGACAACATGCGTAGGCCTGTTGGGTCAGGCAAGACTGGCCATAGGGATGCCGACATCCACATGCATGCCTTGCTTGCATCAGACTCTGCTGTGGGTATGTTTATGCAAATTTGTAATGGAATGCACCGGTTTAGCTCACACTGCCTCCTTTATATACCCTCATGCAGGGGCTGGGACCTGTTGAGGCTGAGGCAGGCTCACTGGTAAGCATGTTGCTTCTCTGGTGTATTCTTTCTGCAGTGTGAGTGTGTCAATGCAGGCTCGCTGGTGAGTGTGAGTGTGAGCGTGTCGGTGTGGGCTCCCTGCTGCGTGTGTCACCCTTTTCCCTGGTGCTGTGGTGCTGTCGTGTGCTGGTGCTGTAGTATGTCCTGGTAGCTGATGTTGAGTTTGACACGAGCCCCCTGGTGTGTTGCTTGTCTTTTGTGCAGCATTGTGTCCTTGCAGTGTGCTTCTGTCTTGATGATCAGCTCCTCATTACATGTTCTGTTTGATTGGACTTCTTAATCAAGTTCTTATGAAAGCGAGGGGAAGCTATGCTAGGGGGCCTTGAATTATTGAACCGAGCGATCTGCTTTGGGCGGTCCATTCTGCTGCAGCATGCTGGAGTTTCCAATGGTGGACTGTGCAAAGTTGTAGGCATGGAGGTGCAGCAGTGCACTGCAGAGCAAAGCCATGTTCAGGAGAGGATTTAACGGCAGAAGCCAGGGTGCAGAGAGCAAGCGAGATAGGGTCAGGGCTCACGCAGAATTTTAGGGTGAAGAGAGTGAGAGAGCTCAGGGTGAGCCCAGGTTAAGAAAAACACCCACCCTGGGAGCAAGCGAGCCCAGGGTAAACAAAGCAAGCGAGGTCGGGGTGAAGAGAGCAAGCAAGCGCATGGTGAAGCAAGCAAGCAAGCTCAGGGTCACGCAGAAACGGATACACTTACAGGATGTTTGCTATGAATATTGCTAGGGTGAAGAGAGCAAGCAAGCACAAGGTGAAGAGAGTGAGCTAGGGTCACGCAGAAATACATGCATTTACAGGATGCTTGCTGTTCTGTGTAGGGTTGTAAACAATTCGTGTAATTACGCCGTATATATATCAGTTTTTTGGCAGGGATGATGCAACATGCATGGCGTATTTATATGGAATTGGCCAACCCTTGTAATGTGCTAGGCACCGCGTGTCACAGGACACACAAGAGCTTGTATGCGCCTCTTTTCATCGACTATGTCACATTGGAGCAGCGGCATACAACTAACCAAAACCATAATGGGTCGTACGCTTAGCACCGCGTTTCACAAGGTGCGCAAGGGCTCATCTGCACCTGTTTTCTTTACACATGCCTACCATGAAGCAGCGGCATACAATGATCATACGGTACATATACAACACAACACAACAGAGCAGTTGCAGACTATTGGGACAAGGTGGTTCATGCAATGCACCGCACAAACTCCCAAGCGCAAAAGCATAGCACATGAGGATAGCACTCAGGAATCATCAAGGCAACGGTGATTGGTGCCCGCAACTAGGTGCAATGGTTTTAGGCCACTGCCAGAGCATCGCTTCCTCATGGCTCTGGGCGCACACATGTAATCTCGCGGCCCTGTGCGCACACGTGTTATTCAAACCACTGGAGCAGACCACTGGAGCAGAACACCTCCTTGAGCTTGTGCATGCACACATGTAGTGTGTGGGTGCTCACCTGTGCTCACGCATACATGCTGTGTGTGGGTGCTCACCTGTGCTCACGCATACATGCTGTGCGGGAGCT
Organism: Dunaliella primolecta; assembly: GCA_914767535.2. Classification (NCBI taxonomy): domain Eukaryota; kingdom Viridiplantae; phylum Chlorophyta; class Chlorophyceae; order Chlamydomonadales; family Dunaliellaceae; genus Dunaliella; species Dunaliella primolecta. Next base: position 2,432,558 of record OU611766.1, read on the forward strand.
GGCTTTTGCTCACACATGAGTGCTGTGCAATGGCTGACCTGAGCTGAGCTCACACACACACGTGTTACCTGATTGCTGGCCTGTATTCACACACACGTGCTGCCTGATTGCTGACCTGTGCTCTCATTCACGCTGTGCTTACCTGTGCTGACACGCATGTACTACCTGCTTGCTCACCTCTGCTGACACACGTGTGCTGACCTATGGTCACAAGTGCTGTGTGATTGGTGGCCCATGCTCACACACATGTGCTGTATGATTGCTGATTGTGCTGACACATGTGTGCTTCATGATTGCTGACCTGTGCTCTCACATATGTGTTGTGCGAGTGCTGACCTGTGGTCACATGTGCTGTGCGGCTGCTCGCGGGCACACACACACACACACACACACACACACACACACACACACACACACACACACACACACACACACACACACACACACGCGCGCGCGCGCGCGCGCGCGCGCACACACACGAGCTCCTTGAGTGCTGACCTATGCTCACACACACATGTGCTGTGCGCTTGCAGATGTGCCACCGCAGCAGCGCCTCTCAAGCGTCCACGCATTGCGAGCCCCTCAGCAACCGGTCCAGCTTGGAGCCCTCCTCATCCGACAATGCTGGGAGCCAAGGCTGTTTGATGGCAGGGCTCTCCCACGAGAGCCTCATCAGCCAGGCCGCGCTTTTCTCCCAGGTCAGTTCCTGTGGTGTGGGTGCGCACCCAAAGCAGGGCCAAGCAAAGCAAAGATGTGACCAAGTCAGGCACGCTCGCACACAGTCACTGGGACTTGTTCTGGCTCGACAAAACAGCTCGCGTTCCCATCTCCAGCCCTGCTGATACCTGCCTGTGACCACTTCTTCTGTCTACAAGGAATGGCCATCTTTGGTGCTTGCATTTTTCCTTCGGGCCAACCTTACACGTATGCCTCCCGTAGGGCCAAGGCCGTTGCTGTCCCTGCATGGTCATGCATGACAATCCATGGTTTCTCTTTGGGCCAATCCTGCTTGTATGTGTGCCTCCCGCAGGGCCGAGGCCGTTGCTGTCCCTGCATGGTCATGCATGACAATCCATGGTTTCTCTTGGGGCCAATCCTGCACGCTTGCCTTCCGCAGGGCCGAGGCTACCGAATCTCCTCTGGCTCCATCACTGGGGAAAGGCCCGTTATGACGCGCAGCCTGCATCAAGGCCCGACCTCAATAGAGCCTGCCAGCCTGTCGTGATGGGTGTGAGGTCCAGCATGAGAGGCAGCCCGCCTCTTGGCCCCAGCATAAACCAGAGCCTGCCAGCCTGTCGTCATGATGAACTGAAGGGAGATAAAGAGGCTGGCAATCCGGCATCATGAGTTTGAGGCCCTAAATGACGCGCAGTCTGCCTCAAGGCCAACCTCAAACTAGAGCCTGCCAGTTTGACACCATGGGTGTGGCGCCCAGCAGGACGGGCTGCCAGCCTGACAACCTGAGAGGAATGGAGAGCCTGGCAGGGGTAGGAGACCTTGGCCCCTGGCAGCGTAACTTGGCTGGACCAGTACAACACTGGTAACACGCCACTGGCTGAGCCAGCGCACTACTGGCAACACAACTCTGGCTGAACCAGCGCACCACCAGCGACACACCACTGGCTGGACTAGCACACAATGGAAACTGGACCAGCTCACCATCGGCAATGCACCACTTGCTGAACCAGCATACCAACACAGCATAACGTGGGGGCATAACACTGGCAAGCCAGCATAATAAGCGGCCAGCACCGCAGCTCCACCGCAAAGTGAACCAGAGGCTAGTATGTTGGGTAGACCCCCAGCACTTGGCATGAGCGGCATGGCTGAGGGTTATAGTTCGGGGGAGCTAGATGCTGGTGGTCAGCATGATGATGGGGTGGGTGCATGACATTGATGGGGGCTGGAATGCTGATGGCCGGCGTGATGATGGGGGGCAGAAGGGGGGGGGGGGCATGCTGATGGTTGGCATTACAATTTGTGGTCGCAAGGGGGGCATGATGATGGGGGCGGGAAAGCTGATGATATCATCAATTTGTGGTCGCAAGGGGGGCATGATGATGGGGGGCATCAGGAGGTCAGGTGGCATGCTGATGATCGGCATTGTGATTTCGTGCGCAAGGGGGTGAGGGCTAGCATGGCGTGGAGGGGGATTAGTGCACAGCGCTGAAAAGATGTTGTGGACCAGCATGTATGTTGGCTTCTTTTGGTGTGCGGAGATGTTTGGTAACAATCATGAGAGAATGTGTTGGTTAGCGCTGAACGATTTTGCGTTTGTGTTCTGCCCAAGGGGCACAGGGAGGTGTGCTTCGTCTCTCACAGCAGTTTGCATGAGGTGAATGTGAGCTAAATGCTTTAGGAAAGGAGAGGAAAGGGTCACACATATAGCTGTACCTGCCTACTTGGGTAGCTTAGCTGAAGCAAAAAGGTGCCGGTAAATCATGGTGTAATGAAGCCTCATTGGTGGGGAGGGTCCTTGGGGCTGTGCACATCCATTTCAAATAATTGTAATAACCCAGGTCAGGTGCCAGGTTGTTTTTTTGACCAGGTAACTTTTGGACCTGTACCGCTACTACAAGTAGAGTTGTTTCAAGAGCAGTCAAGGTTCTTATGCTCTTGGCACAGAGTGCTGTGCTGCTACAGAGGACTGTGAATATGTTGGGAGCTTGAGAAGCTGGAGAAAAGCGTGCTTTTGTCTGGGATCGCTTGTACCATTTCTGCATTTGTACAATGCTGAGCACTGTGAAGCAATAATGTCAGTATGCTGATGGGTGCAGATCGGCGCTTGCCTGCCGCATTGTTGCCGCTGTACCCAGCAGGAAAGGAAGGGTGGGCGGGGGCTTTTACCTGAATTCAGTCCTAGTACTTGCAGTTGCACAACGATCCCTGCAGTGTGCTTGTACGCCTTGGCAGTCATTCACCAATGTTAAGTAGGCATCTGCCGGCGCGCTTCCATGCTTCATGAAGCGCGCACAATCCTTGAGAGTGATGTGCTCGCGAGAACCTGTTGCTCGGTAGCATAGATGCTATATTTTTGCAATTTAAGCTAGTGTTGCTGCCAATAAGCTCTGCTGTTGCCCACTGTGCACTTCCTGCGCCCCTGCTTGTTGTTGCCCCACCCCATTTGAGCATTGGTACGACATTGGCTGTTGAGGGAAGAAGATAAACTTTCTGTGAGCCAATGTGTCATTTTCCACTTCCCCTTGCTTGTTGTTGCTTTGCTAAGGAGAGAGCTGGCATCGGTTGCAATCCTGACAATTAATTGCGGTTGTCCTTTGCTGCTACGATCGGCCGTCACATAGCTGTGTTACATCCTTGCGAGAAGGAGACTTATCAGCATCATTTGCTTTGCCATGAGGCAAAGGCTCCATCTTGGCCACTCCTCTGTTTGCGCGACTTTGGTTTCCTGAAGGCATGCGAAGCTTACAAGCCTGTGTTGCTCCAGTCCTCAACTGTTTTGTCTCCTCAATTTTCATTTTTGGGCACACATCAGGCAATACAAAGGAACACAGCTGCTCTTTCTGCAATTTAGACTTTAACTTGTCCTTCATTGCTTTAAATATGTCAACCTACAACCCGGATTTTGGGCAGGTCAGTTACTGAAGCACGCTCAAACAGCCCAGCCGTGGTTGACGAGGTCAGCACTTGCTGGCTTGTTATTATCTTGTGATATTTCATAATACAACCATGAGATGTCCAAAGTGCCCTTGCTTTCTCTGGCATGCTACGTGGTCATACTTTGCTTAGACCATAAGTCACAGTGTGCCGCTTCTAATTATTTACTTTTTCTAACTCGATGCCGACATGTCGCATATTTTGCTTGAGCCAGAGCTCGCAGTGTGCCGGTTCTTATTAGCGCCTTTCCTGATTTCTGATGTCAACATGGTTTGTTGTCAGCATGTGTTCATACTGCTTGGGCCATAATCCACACTGTGTCAGTCCTCACTCTCATCTTTCCTTGTTGTTTGTCAGTATGCATCCATAATCTGCTTGTGCCTCAATTTGCAGTGTGCCGCTTCTTTTTATCACCTTTCCTAAATTTGATGACATTTTCTTTCAACTTCAACATGTGTTCATACCTTATTTGGGCCATAATTCACAGTGTGCTCAGTTCTCACTCCGATCTCTCCTACTTGATGTCAAATTGATGTCAACATGTGCTCATATTCATACTCTGCTGCGCCTCAGTTCACAGTGTGCAATGCTTTCAATGGCTACAATGGGGGGTGACCTTTAGCCAGGTTGTTTGGCTGATCGGCTTTTAGCTCATAGTGCGCCAGTTATTATTATCGCCTTTCCTGATTTTTGATGTCAACATGGTTTATTGTCAGCATGTGTTCATACTGCCTGGGCCATAATCCACACTGTGTCAGTCCTCACTCTCATCTTTCCTTGTTGTTTGTCAATATGCATCCATATTCTGCTTGTGCCTCAATTCGCAATGTGCCGCTTCTTTCTATCACCTTTCCTAATTTGATGACATTTTGTTTCAACTTCAACATGTGTTCATGCCCTATTTAGGCCATAGTTTACAGTGTGCTCAATTCTCACTCCGATCTCTCCTGCTTGATGTCAAATTGACGTCAACATGTGTTCATATTCATACTCTGCTTGCGCCTCAGTTCACAGTGTGCAATGCTTTCAATGGCTACAATGGGGTCCGAGCTTTAGCCAGGTCGTTTGGCTGATCGGCTTGTAGCTGGTCTTAGCCAGCCAGAAATAAATCCACAAGCTTAGACAAAAAGCCTGAGCAATAGCTTATTTTTTGTGTCTAAGCTTTCATAGTGTGCCGGTTCTTATTGTCACCTTGTTGACTTCATGCCAACGTGTTCTGGCGTCAACATGTGTTCATACTCTGCTTGCCAAGCACCAGTGAGCAGTTGCTTACACTGTGTAAGTCCTCGCTCTCATCTTTTCTGATTGTTGTCGACCAGCATTGCTCTGAGTTCCTGAATTTGTCTGTTTGTGTGTGCAGCTGAGATTGCGCTGACACTCCATTTGCAAACACAGCCTGAATGTCATGATTTTAGATTTACACAGGGGGACCTTCAGCCAGACTGTTCGGCTGATCGGCCTGTGACTGGTCCTCGCCAGCCAACATAATGTCCATAAGCTCAGAAACAAACGAAAAAAGCTTGTTGTTGTGTTGCAAGAGGAAATCAGAAGCATCCTGGACACTGGCTTGTTGTAAAAATGGTTGCTCCATTGAAAAATCACCAGAGAAACAGTTGAACAGGTAAGCGTACTTTCTTCTCAAAGCACAAACATCTGCGTCTCTGCACACCAAAAGGGCATGAGCCTCATCTTGAATCTCATCACAAGAACAGCGATCACACAAAAGAGTGTTCCGAGTATCCCAAGCTGCTGTCTCCACCTTCAGTGTGTGTGCCCTAAGTCTGGAACGGCTAACTTTTGTCATGACATGTGGAGACAAATCCAAATGCATGTGCCTTGGTAAACGGGCAGGGGCACGCACGTTATGGTCAAAAGGCACTGCAAAAAGAGACTGGTAAGTTGCCAGCTTACGTCGGAATGTTGTCTTTCATTACCAGGGCATTTCCAACCGCTTTCTTGGTAATGGAAAAAAGACGATTTTTAGAAAACAAAATCACAATCGGACAGGTAATCAGTGTTTACTGGCAATCGGTCAGTAATTGAAGTAGTAACCACCTATTACTGAGTAAATTTCCATTTTAATTTCTGGTAACCACTGGTTACCATCTGGATTGCTAGAAATCGCGCTTTTGCGTTGGTTAGGTGGCCAAATTTGTGATTACTAGAAATCAGAGAGTATGAGGGTCAGTAAGGCTAAATAATCTGATTACTGCCTGAGTTTCTATTTTGATTATTAGTAACCACTCATTACCGTCTGGATTGCTAGAAATCATGCTTTTGCGGTAAGGTGGCCCAAATCATGATTACCAGATATCAGAGAGTATGAGGTCAGTAATGCTAATTTTTTATTCTTCTTCGCTTACCTTAACCTCACTCTTCCATACCTGGACTTCCATACCTATTTCCCTCTACTTTCTAAGACTAATGAGCCATCAACATTATAAGTTTCAAATTATATTCAAGAACTTCTTGAAGTACCACTGGCACGATTAGTAATCGACGAAAAAGGTCACCGGCACATAACCAAGAAATTACCCGTCATGAAGATCATGATCCAATCAAGTTAATGGCATCATGATGACAATCGAGTCCACTGGACTGG
>OU611766.1:2443774-2453774 GCA_914767535.2 Dunaliella primolecta
GTCCATTAAAGAAAATGCCGTAATTAATTGCAATTTAATCATTAATTGCACTAATTAATTGCCCTTTGGAAACGTGATTTGCAATTAATTCATTTTTTGAATTAATGATTAATTGTTAATTGCCCCTTTGGAAACGTACCGTTATTAAAAAAAGCATTACCAGAGCAGGCTTAACGCCGATTAACTCGAAAGCACAGGCTTACCACAGCTTACTACTAATCCGGCTGTTAAGGTTGGGTTGAAGCCTTTCCACCAGCTTACCAGAAAGCTGGTACCGGTAAGCTTTGTATTTATGGCTTACTCCCTAGCTTACTAGAAAGCTATCCCAGTAAAGCTTTTTTCTATAGTTTCACTGATTACCGACTAAGCAAGCCTGGTAAGCCTGGTGCTGTGCTTTCCAATTGGCTTTTCAGAAAGCTGGTACCGGTAAGCTTTGTGTTTATGGCTTACTCCCTAGCTTACTAGAAAGCTATCCCAGTAATGCTTTTTTCTAAAGTTTCACTGATTACCGATTAAGCATGCCTGGTAAGCCTGGCGCTGTGCTTTCCAATTGGCTTATCAGAAAGCTGGTACCGGTAAGCTTTGTGTTTATGGCTTACTCCCTAGCTTACTAGAAAGCTATCCCAGTAATGCTTTTTTCTAAAGTTTCACTGATTACCGATTAAGCATGCCTGGTAAGCCTGGCGCTGTGCTTTCCTATGGGGTTATCAGTGACCTTGGTCTATTGTTCTTGGCTTACTGGAAAGCCATTTTGGTAATGCTTGCAAGTATTGAGATGCATTAATTTCTGATTAAGCAAGCCTGGTAATCCTGACGTCGTGTTTTCCACCTGGCATTTTCCCAGGGGTCCGCAGGTGTGGACGCCTCCACGGCCCCCGCGGGATGCATCCTGTGTATTCAAACACACTTCGTTTTAGTTGCAAAATCGCCAAGTGCTGAAGTTGTATCTGCTCCCACAAGGTTGACCGGCCATGCAAGCGCGCCCTTCGCACGCGCACACCTGCAGCAACGAACACAGCATGCTTAATCCTCGATGGTGTGAGCTGCAGCGCAGACAAAGGGAGAGAGGAGCGAGTGGTGGTAATCATCGGTGGGGATTGCTTCTCCTGCTCAGCCTCCTCTTTTCCCTGCACGCACATGCACAGCATCAGTAGATGTAAGTGGTGCATACTCTATCATGCTCAGTGCCCATCTGTGCAAGGAGCATCCTGTGGAGGGCAGGGAGGGGCATCACGCACATGCTGCAGTCATGCAGTTACCAATGCCACACAGTGGTGGAGCTGGCCAGCACCATATGTAGCTGCTCCAGCTGTGCCTTGGTTCCAGCGGGTGACAGGACTGAGGAGAGGGAGGAGCGGAGAGGGAGTTTTGGGACAGCCAAACATCTGCAGAAGGGTCAATCACAAAGCAGCGCTAGTGTAGGCCTGGATATAATTTAAAAAATTGTACATTCTCGTCACTAGACGCACTTGAAATCGCGAGCTTCATAGACCGCGTTTCCAGTGGACCACTCCGGAAATTCAATTTTAGTTTTTCCGGAGCACTCCGGAAATTGTACTGCTCCGGAAATTCATTTCTTGGAATGGGCTGTTTCCAGTGGAAATTTTAATCCGGAAATTCTTTTTTCAGTGACCCCCAGTTCTTCAATGAAAATAGCAGTAATTGATTCAATAGCAGTAATTGAAGTAAATGAAAATACATTTTAATCACCCTTATGACTTCTGATGGCATGAACCATGAGCTGGAGTTTCAAGATGATGGCATGGCCATTGGGAACACGCACTGCAGTGAGTAGTGCATTGCTCAGTCAATGACCACAACAGCTGCAGCTGTCAACCTGTTGCCCCTATACACACTGATGCATACACATGCACGCATAAACGCACATATGCAAGCACACACACTCGCACACAAGCGCACGCATGCACAGTCACACACACACATACACACATACACACTCTTACACACACTTGAAAGTGTATTTTCCTGACACTGCAGCTTTGTGGAGTTTTTGTGCATGACTTTGCATGCTTGTTTCATTTAAAGTGACTGTTTGTTTTTTCCAGTTGACACTTCTAAACTCAGCTCAAGGCTTTCAGTCGACATTTACACATTTTTGGTTTGGTTTGGTTACAGGCACCTAAGCTGCCCTTGTAGGCAGGTACAGCTATGTAACCCTATCCTATCCTATCCTTATACACACGCACACGCGCTTACACACACACACACACACACACACACACACACACACACGCTTACACACACACACTCACGCGCACACACACAAACACATACACACACGTGCACGCTTACACACAGACACACACACACACACACACACACACATAAAATACATACACACACACGCACACTCACGCACACACACATAAAATACATACACAGACACACACACGCACGCACACACACACACACACACACACACACACACACACACACACACACGCACGCACGCACGCACGCACGCACACACACACACACACACACACACACACACACACACACACACACACACACACACACACACATGCAGACACACACACAAATACACACACACACGCGCGCACACACACACGAACACACTCACACAGACAAATAAAACACACACATACATACACACACATACACACTCATGCACACACACATAAAACACACACATACACACTCACGCAGACAAATAAAACACACAAATACATACACACATACACACTCCCTCACACACATAAAACACACACACACATACACACTCACGCAGACAAAGACTGCAGGACAAAGACATAAAAAGCCGCTGAGTGCTGCACACCGAAATTCCAGCGAGAAGTGCTCTTCCTTCACACATCCACCAGGGCCTTTCCTGCATTTTTCTTTAACCTGTCAGATTGGTATGGCCAGCAACTCACTGGGGGGAGAGCCAGGGCTTTCAAACAACCACCCTCATCATTACAAGGCTTATCAGTGGCTTCCTATGGCTTACCTGGTGCATTACTACTATGTTTGCAAGCACGCAGGCTTACCGGGTGCATTACTATGAAGCAGGTCACCCATGCTGCATTCATAGAGCATTACCAGGCTTATCAGTGGCTTTCCATGGCTTACCAATCTGCAAGCACGCAGGCTTACCGGGTGCATTACTATGAAGCAGGTCACCCATGCTGCATTCATAGAGCATTACCATGCTTATCAGTGGCTTTCCATGGCTTACCAATCTGCAAGCACGCAGGCTTACCGGGTGCATTACTATGAAGCACGTCACCCATGCTGCATTCATAGAGCATTACCAGGCTTATTAGTGGCTTTCCATGGCTTACCAATCTGCAAGCACGCAGGCTTACCGGGTGTATTACTGTGAGGCAGGGCGCCCATGCTGCATTTATAGTGTAGCGTTATCTGGAGCCACGCACTCACCACTGGAGAACCTCAACAGCTGGCGCAGTGCTAGACAGATTAGCTACTGAATCATCCTTACACAGGGTCTCGACTTCCAGTCAATAAAAGACACCGAAAACGCAGCAAGAGTTCACAAAGATTCGCATGAGCAACGGAGGCGAATCATTCCATTAAGGCTGACATAAATTACTGCAACTTCGAACATGTTGCACTCACCCCTCCCTTAAAAAAGAAAGGGCAGGAGTTGCACAAGCAAAAGGTCTTGTACTAACAAAGGAATTCAAGCCTAGCGGAAAGTGAACTTCAGAAATGAAAACAGAATTAGATCTTTAGATTGACAAAAGTAGGCAAAGGAAGCTGATTTCAGCAATAATTTGGAGGAGAGAAAAAAAAATTCAAAGAGAAGTCTAATCAAACAGTTTCAGCCGAAGTACGCAAGGAAGTCAAAGAAAGAGAATATAGGACACAGATCATGGATCTCTGATTGATTTACAAGTGCTGGTTGGCGAAAGTAAGCAAAATGAGCTAACAACTTAAGAACAAAACAGTCTAGGCTTAGGTTTCCTGCTAGATCTGCGTGGAGGATCGAGCTAGAGACAGGATCTGCTGGCGGAGAAGGCTGTAAGCTAAGCTGTTGGCGGGGAAGAAGGGCTGGGCTGCGGTGCTGGGGCTGGAAATGGGGTGAAAGAAGAAAAGGAGATTTTTTTTGTTTTGCTTAAGCAAGCCTGAAAATAGGGCTCATTTGCAGAGCACTGCCTGGGAACAAATCAACGGTGTTCAAGGTTTTGTCAGAAAAAGGAAGTGTGAGCCTCTACATTTGAAAATTCTCTCAGCATCTCAGAATACTCTAATTTCTGCTTGCAGTATGGAGCGGAGTCAGCTGGGGCGGGCTTCAAAATGCATAGCCATGCTGAAACATACAACAGCAGATGGTAAGAATTATATGATACTTCAGAGTGCAACGATGAAGATGTGTGGACAGGTCTGTGCATGAAAGTGAATCAAGCTAACAAAGAGAAGCTGTCCGTAGATAGGCATGCGTCAAAGGCAAAATTTCAGACGCAGCACACGGTCACATAATCTCTTACCTAAAGCGGCGTGCTCAAAAGATATGTAATCAGAATTGACATTGAACCTCTGGGAGGTTGGCTGCCCAAAGCAAACAGAGAACCAAGGACAGTTGTGTGCACAACTAGACAAGAGCAAACTAGCAAATTTAACGCGCATGATGATTTTGCAGCGCTTTCCAGACTCAGATATTTGGCATAAATTGGAGACAATCAGACAGCCGCCAGACAAGCAACACTATTCTTTCATAATACAGAGAAACAGAACCGGCCAGAATTACCACTCAGACTCCTTATGTGCTGAAGGCAGGCTGCTCCACAGAAGGAAGCTGCGAGGTGATTTGCCCTCCGCCAAATTTGGCGCAAATTGCCAGTAAATGCAAAGTACAAAGTGCTGTCTAGGTGAAAATTAATCAGTAACGCAACATAACATCAAAGACAGCTACAGCCAGCCTGGTACGATTCCGTAGCAGAAAGTTGAAACAGAGGGTTAAAAACAGCAGAGATGAGGTGAGCAAAGGGTTCTTGTCGCTCAGCTGACTCATCGCATTGGACTGCTGCTGGTGCTGGTGCTTCAGATTCAACATGACTCTCAAGTGCATGAGTTGTTAATGCAGTACACATAAAAAAAAACAGTGGCCGCGGATCAGGCCCATATCTCCTCTGACGTGGCAAGCAAAGGAATTGAAGCAAAGGTGTTTTTTTGTCGCCCTTGGTGAAGAAAGGCCTGTAATCAAGAGACTCGGTGAAAGGACTGGGCGCACCCCAGTTTCTAAAACAGCGTGAAGGAATGAGCACACCATGCATGTGCTGAATGCCTTGGACAACGAGAACATGTGTGGCTGCATTGCTGACAGTTCTGGACTTTTCAGGTGTGCCTTTTGTTCAAAACACATTGCACCGTTGGTAATGCCTTCCACAACTCCAGTGCTGCCAAGTGAAGAGGCAATCTGCATGTTGCTGGTGCTGTATGGCAAAGCCTGTGCGTCAGCACTTTTGAAAGAGCAGCTGATTTTAGAGCAGATATCATACAGTGCAGTGTGATAGCCATCCAAAGATTGTAATTGTTTACCAGGGTCAACGCTTCTTTGACCAACCAACTTGACTGACACAACCATGATTCAGTAATAACCATAATTCAGCGTGGAAGCAATTCAAACACCTTTGAAGAAGAAAGCTGCAGAATCCAGAAGACCACAGGATTTTGGTCCATACTGATAAATCAGTAAGGCGCACAGCTATTCCACTCAGTGACTGAGCGGCTAAGGAGGAAACACCTTTTGGTTCAAGGAAGGACTCGTTTGCGCAGTTACGTACCCGCACCAGAGTCCATCAAAATTGTGGCAGGTTTTCCATGAGAAATCATCTGAACCTTGTGCAGGTTCAATTCAGCTCCTTGGCTGATTCCAATACAGACGTAATCAAGATATTCAATGAATGCAGTGAATACATAGTACAGGGACTCTCAGCACCTTGGCTGATTTCATAGAAATGGTGTAATGGTCCTAAGGAGATGTCGCCAGCAATGGCATAAGCTGACCAGTGCAGTTGCTGGTCTGCTGCCGGTCTCAATAGGCCAAAACGTCTCTCACCAGCTTGCAAGTGTCCGGCATTCCCATCAGACCTGGTGGAGTTGACAAGCCTCCGGCTGTCAAAAATATACATACAAAACTTCCTCTGCAGTACCAGCACCACCGGGACTCAACACCTGGTCTGGATTTTAAGTGGCCCATCTAGGCTGAACACAGGAAGGACCTAGATCACCTACGGCCAAGAAGATGATCAGTCTTCAAGGCAAACGGCCCAAATGCCTGGGCATCACGCGCACTGTGGGCATTCACAATGCCGGAACACCTGTGTTCTCGGGCTTCATGTACACCCGCTTCAGCGCATGCTTCATATACACATGCCTGGATATTATCAGTATGAGCAGCTCAATACTGAAGGTTTTCACATTTACTGCCTTTGCAGTAATGCCCTTGCGCCACTGGAGAGACTCAACAGCTGGCACGGCAAACACACTGAATAGAGTGAAAGTATTTTGTGCCTCTTTACACATTAGCATTTATTCTTGTAGCCCTTCTTTCTGGAAGGCTTTTAACATTCAGGCAAGCCCCCTGAGGGCTGCTTGGGCGCACACCCTTGAAGCATTGGCCAGGGGTTAAAGGGAACCTTCAACCTTTCACATGTTGGCAAACTGAACATGGGTGGTCCTTTTTAAGCACATAAAGGCTTGCAGCTCAGTGTAGTTCCATTCTGACTTCACACCCACCACTGGAGCATCTCCACAGCTGGTGCAGTGCAGCACAGAACACTATATTTTGGAAGTTGCGAGCTCTAAAATCAGAATAATGGGAAGTACTGATAACCCAATGGGCTTTGACAAAGTTCCCAGTAACTAACAGAGTGTGTCAAATTGTGCATTCAATTTGGTTAACTTAGAACATCGCTTGGGACACATTGTTTGGGTCTAACTCCATGCGTTCAAGTTTGACAACTTCGTGTTGGATTGTTTACTGGAGGATGCCTGTTCCGGTGGGACTCACTCTCAGTTTCAGTTCTGACTGTTGAGTCGTTCCTTGATGCATGCTGGCTGTGCCCAGCGGAGACTTTTCTCTTCTCTTCTTTAGAATGCCTAGTTGCTCGGGAGCAGCTCTAGGACTTGGTGTACATGTTTGACGCTCAGACACACACGCAATTGCTTAGAGAAGATGAGTACATCATCAAGATAGAATAGTACAAACATAGACCTGAAGGTATCAATCATGAGCCTCTGGAAGGTAGCTGGCACGTAGCACAGTCCAAAGGGTATGACTCGGAACACAAATTGTCCATAGTGTGTTCTGCACAAAGTTTTGTGATCATCCTTGGAAAATATCTCAACTGGATGCAGCTGGTCCAACGAGTCATCCATGCCAGGCAAAGGGTATGCAATTCTCACAGTCCTGTAGCCCACACACATTCTCAGTGCATTTTCATTTTTCTTTACAAAGAGGACTGGAGTTCCGTAAGGAGAGGAATTGGGCTCTATCAGACCTTTTACTGACTGCTCTTCAAGCTGATTGTGGAGCTCTTCCAGCTCTCTCATAGGGAGGCTTTACTGAGTTTTAAAATGCTTTTGGTTGAGTACTTAGAGGATGGGCATAATGTCTGCACTACTGCACAAACAACTTGGGAAGCAATTGCAACTTCATTTCCAACACTGGCCAGTTAGAGGTTTCAGGTTAATGAATTCATCAACTTCGAACCCAATTGATTTTGCTTGAGCTGCAGCTGGTGTTTGTTGCTATACATGATGCAGGAAAAGAGGCTTGCTTCTTGACAGTGTTGTTTTACAGTGATTTGCACAAGTTGCCCATCAACTTGAACATCTGCAGAATATTCAAGGCACATTCAGAAATCATCAAGGCATGAAGGCATCACTGACCCGGAAGGCGTTCCTCTCCCCGGACCTGCTAAAGGCTACATCCCCGGTTGTAAGGGAAGTGTCGTGTGAGGACAACATTGCGAGAAGAGGTGCACGGAACGGATGCGGAACCTTACGCGCCACAAAGTGACGGAACAGAATCCCGACTACACAGCAAGAGAAATCACGCCACAACGTGACTTTCACGTCTGAGGGACGGCACACGCTACGAGGTAGCGGGACACAACCCCGTAGGGAAGGAACACAACCCCGTAGGGAAGGAACACAACACCGTAGGGAAGGAGCACCGCCCGAGGGGCAGGTGAAGCAATGCTGGGCACGTCACGTACAAAGGCCTGCAGGGTCGAGAAGGTGCTACCAAGTGTAGCGTTATCTGGAGCCACGCACTCACCACTGGAGAACCTCAACAGCTGGCGCAGTGCTAGACAGATTAGCTACTGAATCATCCTTACACAGGGTCTCGACTTCCAGTCAATAAAAGACACCGAAAACGCAGCAAGAGTTCACAAAGATTCGCATGAGCAACGGAGGCGAATCATTCCATTAAGGCTGACATAAATTACTGCAACTTCGAACATGTTGCATATAGAGCATTACCAAGCTTATCAATGGCTTTCCATGGCTTACCAATCTGCAAGCACGCAGGCTTACCGGGTGCATTACTATGAAGCAGGGCACCCATGCTGCATTTATAGAGCATTACCAAGCTTATCAATGGCTTTCTATGGCTTACCAATCTGCAAGCACGCAGGCTTACCGGGTGCATTACTATGAAGCAGGTCACCCATGCTGCATTCATAGAGCGTTACCAGGCTTATCAGTGGCTTTCCATGGCTTACCAATCTGCAAGCACGCAGGCTTACCGGGTGTATTACTGTGAAGCAGGGCGCCCATGCTGCATTTATAGAGCATTACCAAGCTTATCAATGGCTTTCCATGGCTTACCAATCAGCAAGCACGCAGGCTTACCGGGTGCATTACTATGAAGCAGGGCACCCATGCTGCATTTATAGAGCATTACCAAGCTTATCAATGGCTTTCCATGGCTTACCAATCTGCAAGCACGCAGGCTTACCGGGTGCATTACTATGAAGCAGGGCACCCATGCTGCATTCATAGAGCATTACCAGGCTTATCAGTGGCTTTCCATGGCTTACCTGTCTGCAAGCACACAGGCTTACCGGGTGCATTACTATGAAGTAGGGCACCCATGCTGCATTTATAGAGCATTACCAAGCTTATCAATGGCTTTCCATGGCTTACCAATCTGCAAGCACGCAGGCTTACCGGGTGCATTACTATGAAGCAGGGCACCCATGCTGCATTCATAGAGCATTACCAGGCTTATCAGTGGCTTTCCATGGCTTACCTGTCTGCAAGCACACAGGCTTACCGGGCGCATTACTATGAAGTAGGGCACCCATGCTGCATTCATAGAGCATTACCAAGCTTATCAATGGCTTTCCTTGGCTTACCAATCTGCAAGCACGCAGGCTTACCGGGTGCATTACTATGAAGCAGGGCACCCATGCTGCATTTATAGAGCATTACCAAGCTTATCAATGGCTTTCCATGGCTTACCAATCTGCAAGTACGCAGGCTTACCGGGTGCATTACTATGAAGCAGGGCACCCATGCTGCATTCATAGAGCATTACCAGGCTTATCAGTGGCTTTCCATGGCTTACCTGTCTGCAAGCACACAGGCTTACCGGGTGCATTACTATGAAGTAGGGCACCCATGCTGCATTTATAGAGCATTACCAAGCTTATCAATAGCTTTCCATGGCTTACCAATCTGCAAGCACGCAGGCTTACCGGGTGCATTACTATGAAGCAGGGCACCCATGCTGCATTCATAGAGCATTACCAGGCTTATCAGTGGCTTTCCATGGCTTACCTGTCTGCAAGCACACAGGCTTACCGGGTGCATTACTATGAAGCAGGGCACCCATGCTGCATTTATAGAGCATTACCAAGCTTATCAATGGCTTTCCATGGCTTACCAATCTGCAAGTACGCAGGCTTACCGGGTGCATTACTATGAAGCAGGGCACCCATGCTGCATTCATAGAGCATTACCAGGCTTATCAGTGGCTTTC